>LKNJ01003219.1:0-68072 GCA_002120245.1 Maccullochella peelii | reverse complement strand
TATATGTATATATATATGTGTGTGTGTATATATGTGTGTGTATATATGTATATGTATATATTTGTGTGTATGTATGTGTTTATATTTGTGTGTATATATATATGTATGTGTATATATATGTGTGTATAAATATGTATGTGTATATATATGTGTGTATAAATATATATGTGACTGAATTAATTTATAGCAGCGCTGTTGTATTGAATTTGTCGGATTGTAGAGGTAAAATTGGCCACTGAATGTACAGCATTCCACACTTATGGACACTGACTCAGCTGCAGTGTAATCATACACATGATTTGACTTGGCTTCGAACGTAAATCATTATGTCAAATTACCCATATGGATAATCTGCCATCATTAATATGGCTTTCTTTCAGTGTTCTTTCCTATTAAAAGCGCTCATTATCAACTAATCAAGTTTGTTTCGGAGTTTGAATTTTCTGAGTCAGCCTTTTTTTGAGAAAATTGTGTTTGTTGTCTGTTTGCAGATGCTAACCATGAAGCAGCAGCAGAGGCCATTGAGAACATGGCAGACGCAGTCACACACGCTAGATTTGTGGGAACTGACCCTGCCAGTGATGAAGTTGTCCTTATGAAAATTCTACAGGTATGACATGTTTACTAGTACAACTACAGTGGTCTTGCAGTGACCTGATGGACCCAACAAATGACGTCCCTGTACAAATGAATCCAGTACAGTGCAGCAGCCTTCCAATAACTGAGACCTTTATGAAGCTTATAGTTTAAGTTTGTTGAGACTGTTAGACAGAAGTGTAAATTTAAGTTCATGAGAACATATTTCAATATTTGTCAGCCTTATGACAATATCATGTATATTTGATATTGATTTATTCTGAAATATCTGAACAAATTATTTTTATGACAATTAGAGGAGCAGCTTTAAATAAATGCCATTACATTTGTACAGGCAAGTGCAAATCATACAATCATTTTTATATTATTTATTGGTTTAATTTGTATTTCACCTATAAATATTTAGACAAAATAAGATTAAAATGCTATCTCTCATTGTTTTGCCATAAGAAAATAAGTTTATCATCTCATATAATGCACCAGAAGTGACTCTGGAGTAGTAATCTTTAATTTGATGCAGTGGTCACAGGTCTGGTGGATCAAACCAGCTTACTTTTACCTATATAACAGTAAACAAATGACCAGATAAATGCACATAAAGAGCGTTATTAATGGTAATCTGTTTTTTGTTTTTTTATCTCCAAAGTCTTTCATGAAAATATCTTGAATGTTAAACATATCAGTTGTAGGAACGGGATGCTTAATATATATATATACATACAAATATATACAAATATACATTCTTTACCATTTTGCCATGAATATCACAAATGTTTCCAAAGATTTTGCAGAGGTGTGCATATTTCCCCTTCATCTTCATAGTAAATCCCAGCATTTGCTTTGGAAGTGAACTACACATTTTTCAAGCTCCTTTTTGTGTGTACACAATGTTTATCAATGAGGGCTGTGCAGCTCTGTGTTTTTGAACAGTATTTTTCTGTGCTGGTTAAAAAAAACTATGCATGTAGCAGAGTAAGTAGTAGTATGATTTCACGCAACAGTTCCAGTATATGATTCTTTTATTTTTGATAGATATGACTGTGCATTTTAGTACAGTCATGTTATGCTGTGTTTCAGGTCCTGAGGACTCTACTGCTGACGCCAGTTGGAGCCCATCTGACCAACGAGTCTGTTTGTGAAATCATGCAGTCCTGCTTCAGGATCTGCTTCGAGATGCGCCTAAGTGGTGAGTCAAATCAAGGCAAGGCAAGGCAGCTTTATTTATATAGCACATTTCAAACACAGAGGCAATTCAAAGTGCTTTACATGGGCAAAGAAAAACATCAAACACTTATCAAACACCTATTTCTGATAGGATAGTCATTTCTAGGAAGACTCACAAGCTGATTTTAAATTCTTAAGTTCTTCTTTATTTACAATCACATCAACTTGTGTGCATACTCACAGTTTTAGGACATCCTGTAACACAGTGGTTCTCAGCCTTGGGTTCAGGATCCCCAAGTGGGTTGCAAGATAAATCTGAAGGTTTACGAGATGACTAATGGGATAGGAATACAATCAAAAATATGTTCAAAGACACAAAATGTTCTCTTTGTTTTTTCAGACTTTTCTATAACCATTTCTTTTTTATTGTATAATACTGAACCATTTTACCCCTTCGTGCATCTAAAAATGATAAAAATCCAACAATCTGAGAAGCGAAAATCCCTCAGTTTATACTTAACCTAGTAAACCTGTGATGAAGGGTCATAAGTATTGCTTTGTTTTAAGGGGACACAAGCCAACAGGTTGGAAACCACTGCTGCAACACACAAGGACTTTTAACAGTTTATTAGGACCAGTTCTGTTTGGGTGAGATTGGCTTACTGACAATAAGAAAGGAGTTTCCAATTATCTCTTGTACAACACATCTTATTTAATCTGTTTAATGATGTTAATTAACCAGCACGCTGATTTCTCTTACGTTTGGATGCATGAAGTCTTCTTCTACGCAAGCCTGCACCCAGTTTAAACTCTCTGCCAGAGTTGGCAGCTTCTGCTCTATTAGCTCTACCTTGTTTGAACTCCCTTTGAGGTTTGCATAAATGTCTCTCTTTCTGGCATTCTCTCACTCTTATCTCTACTGTATCTTGCTTCTCTATTTCATTCTGTTTGGTTCTAATGTTTTTTCTCTTCCGTGTTTGTAGAGCTCCTCAGGAAATCAGCTGAACATACACTGGTTGACATGGTGCAGCTACTGTTCTCCAGGTAAATGAACGCAACCACGGTGAATGAAGATGGGTGCAGTGTTAAAGGGAAACTCCGGCATTTTAAACCTGGGCCTTATTTTAACAAATTTTGGGGTTTAAATGACTAATACTTAGCAAATGTTTTGCAGTTGGTCTGGTAGATCGCCTTTGCTGGCATCCGTGACGGACTACAATGGCTGCAACGTAATCCTTTGGGGCAATTGCACTAAAAGTGCTTGTTTTTGCCACCGACAGGCTCAGACTGTTATTCTAAGTGTCTGACAACATTATGGAAAGGATCCCTACAGAGACAGACCATATGCTAAAGAGTAAGATCCTTTTTGTTAACCAGGAACAGAAGTCTCGCTCGAGGAAAAGTCTCGCTCTGAAATCTCACGAGAGGTTGAGTTGTTTCAGGAAGTTGAAAGGATCTTACTCTTCAACATACGGTCTGTCTCTGTAGGGATCCTTTCCATAATGTTGTCAGACACTTAGAGTAACAGTCTGAGCCTGTCAGTGGCAAAAACAAGCACTTTTAGTGGACGGACCTTTCACGGGCACAGTTGCCCAAAAAGGATTACGTTGCAGCCATTGCAGCATGTTTGCGGATACCGGTGGAGGCGATCTACTGGACCAATTCTAAAACCTTTTGCTAAGTATTAGTCATTTAGACCCCATAATTTGTAAAAATAGGGCCCAGGTTTAAAAAATAACGGAGTTCCCTTTAAGGTAGAAGTTTGTTTTCACATATACCTTGATGTGTACACTCCTGAAGTGGTTAAGACTTACTACGTTAACATCCAGTTTATTCTTATGCTAAAGGGACAATTTTTTTATGTGAACTATATAATCTAATCTAATCATAACACTTCTTGTAGGACTAGAATTGAAGCAGGACTCTGCTTCAAAGTGAAGAGTAGTTTCAAACCCCATATCTTAAGTTGTCTCACCACAGAAGAAGAGCAGACCGAACTGCTGCTGCACTCCTCCATCAACTCTGGATTATAGATAGGCAGTTTTCTGCATATATCTGTCTCTCAGGCCTCATTATTCCCCTTGAAGCTCATGGATTTCATTTTGTACTGTGCACAGGGTCAATGGGCCACTGATCCACTAATGCCATAACATGATTTCTCCTTTGGCATTTAGCATAAGAGTTCCTCTCTCCCCATCACCCACCCCACACAAACCACCCCATCCAGATGCATCAGAGTGCCAGTCACATTCAGTCACAGACAAGGGGATGAGCCAATTGAGCTGCACATTGCATGATCTGCATATAGATGAAGCTGGTCTCTGCTTCAACAGTAAAGCTCCCAGCCCCATAAATACTAAGAAGCATACCTACACACACACACAGGCACACATACAGAATTAGCATTACCAGCGATCTCAGACAGAAGCAATCAGGAAAATCAGCCACAAAAAAAAAAAAAGCGTTCTGCTCATCTGAATGTGAAGGAGCACATCTGGAGAACAAACAGAGCTCAAAATAAAGTTATGGTGTTATCTGCCTCCTCTCTGAAGGTGTGTATGTCTCTATTTGACTATTTGATGCAGGATTTGTCACAAACGGATGGGTTATCTTCCCTCTAGTTGAAGTCCAGTGTTGGTTTTTGCCAAGTTTGTCGCCATTTACTGACGCTCCCTCCAAGCATTCTTGGCCTGTTTTTATTTATTGGCAGGACTCTTGTATGGCACCTTGTTATCATGTCCTCTAACAAGATTTTACTGTGCGAGCATGGAAATAGAAAAGCACGGCAGCCACAGTCGTAAACAGAGGCATCCCTGCATGTGAACAGGAGATATAAATTTAGTGTGGGCTTTTTACTACATCCTTGTGATACTGCTCACACACACACACACACACACCCCCCATATCTCATTTTGCTCATGTTCAACCCCCAACCCCCCACTTGTCCACAGACCCTGGATAATAGAGATGTGAGTGAGAGGGTCTGGCCTGCCCCCCTCCACCCCCCATCAGAGAATAATGAGCAGCAGCTCTCTTCAGCTCCTCAGAAGGAGTCTTAGATTGCCTGACTGAAAGTATTAGGCATGTTAATCTGTTGGGCCCACAGATCATCCAATAATCGTGCTCGCAAGACAACACTCTATTAACGCTGAGTTAATGTCAGGAGGGGGGCTGCCGGCTCCTTTTTTTTCTTCGTCTGTGTGTATGTGTGCATGACTGGTGACATCTCATTTTCCAGCAAAGCTTTAGAGTCCACAGAAACCTAGTGGCACACACAGTCTTTGTGTGATGTCTTGAGAACAGCAGCCAGCATTGCTCATCAAATGCTGGAAAAGTTTATTGGCTCAGGTTTAAAATGTTGAGATTCCCACCGTGATATTGCATCTTAAGCAGCTTAGGACACATTCTACATTCCATTTGTATTAATTGTTTGTATCTGTTTTGGGTTACAGAGCTACTTTAGTATTGCATTTTCGAGTTGGGAGACTCACAATAGACAGATTTAAAATAAACAGTAGAGGCAAGATATACTGACTTTTAGAACGATTAATCAATCAGTCTATCGTCTGCAACAATTATGATAATCTGTTAAACATTTGAGTAATTTTTTAAGCAAAAATAGCAAAAAATCCACTGGTTCTAGCTCCTCGAATGTGAAAATTGTATGGTTTTCTTAGTCTTTTATGACAGTAAATTAAATCTCTTTGGGTTTTGGCCAGACAAAACAAGACATTTGAAGATGTCGCCTTGGACTCTCAAAACTTGTGATGGGCATCTTTCACTCTTTGCTGGCATTTAATAGACCAAATGATTAATCGATTAATCATTAAAATAATCTGTAGATTAATCGTAGTTGCAGCCCTACTGGCTTTTAGTCCCTGGTATGGTCACTAGCTGAGTCTCACAAAATTGCAACATCAGAGGCACTACACCACCACCTGCATGAAATTGTTTACCAGCTCAGTTTGTTTTGTATCTGTTTCGGGCGGAAATTTCCGCTGCACAGAAATATCGTTTTTAACATGGAATATGCTCCTCCTCCTTTCATGTTTGGTTCATGGTTTGACCTTTTTTGAAACCAGCATCTGGACCAGCAAATAAATATTATTATTATTTCTTCTTGAATTATTATTATAATTAAAGAAGAAACAACATAGGAGCAATTAACATCTCCTGACTGTTTTCCACAAGACTGTCTTAATTCAGTTGTATGGGTGTTTTTCTTCTTCCAGACTACCTCAGTTCAAAGAGGAGGCCAAGAGTTATGTGGGTGCCAACATGAAGAAGGTAACGGGATTGATATGTTGAATTTGTATTTGATCTGCTTGCTATTATTGTGCTGTTTTTCAAAATTTTTACAGTTTTTTTTCATTGTCATTGTGCTGTTTTTAGGTTTCTGTCTGAACATTCTATCTGTGGCTGTGAAATACAGTTAATGACTGTGAAATGTGAATATGTCCCAAATACCAAGATCAGCCACATTATCCCTTCATATTGTAGTCTGCAGTACTCTATTTACTTGACAACATCTTAGGTAAAATGACCTTGATTCATTAAACAATGGTAATTAAGAACTCAACGTCTAAACCTTTAACACCCCTATTTATGGTTGTCCTGCTCCTTGTCACCTGTTCCTAGCAGTGCAGACACCTCTAATCTAATTTCTGCTCTTTCAGTTCAGTTTTGCTTTTCGGAACTTTTAGTTTTCGGTTTGAGTTGCCGATCTTTCTGTGTCTGCCTGTTTTCTATCCCACAGACCCCATCCTGTATCTTGGACACTCAGGATCTTATTTGTGCAGAGCAGCGTAGAAACACAAGTCAGAATGGCCTAGAGCGGGTACTTAACTGGCCCACATGATTGGTCCACTGTCATAGTGCACTGACATAGGCAGGGTTAACATGGCTTCTTGGTGGGAGTGCATGAGGGTGATTTGGGTTGCTCTTAATGTTTGGTGGTTTTCTGGGTTTTTAAAATAGTTTTCCCCATGCCTTTTCAAGTGATTAAAATCATCACTGAATTAATTCCTTTACAGATAAAACAGTTTATTCCACCATTACACGTTCTAGTTGCTCTAACTAATGAAAATAAGAACATTAAGGGTAAAACTTTAGTTTAAGCAGTGGCTGTCAAAAATACTGGAAGTATCAAATGCTGCCATTTAAATGCATCCTTAAAGGCAACTCATTACCAATTTCCCCAAGGAGCACCTCCATGACCATAGACACATTTAACCCGCAGCTGAATTACACACTTTGTTTCAAAGTTCACATAACTTTTCTAAAGTGTCTCTGGGAAACGCATGGAATGAGTAAGTGAAATGGAAGTAGATGGGGCAGGTTCAGGGAAAATGGCTGTACAAAATCAGGACTACTACACTGTATAAAACACGTAAATATGTCCTGGAATGTACAGAACGTTACAAACAACTCAGTAGACTGGTAGAAGTGCCTGAAAAGCAAGTGTATAGCAAGGAGTGCAGACAAGTCAATCATATTTGGGGGACTGGGCTGGATTTAGTCCCATTTGGGACTGTCTTATCCACTGCATGGGAGACAGTCCTGGATGCTTCCCATTGAAAAGATTTTTATTTTTATTTATTTTATTTTTTTTTTACACATATGGACACTGGAGACGTGTCAGGATGCAATTGATTGCAAGCTGAACCACTGCCCACTGTGACTCAAAAAGTCTCCCAGCGGTGTAATGTGGGGCAGCTGAAAAAGGTTAAACTTTATGCATGTCATGGTAACACATCGCTCAGGGAATGAACAACTTTGTTGTGTGCCAGTATAGTGGCAACGTGACAAAATAACTGCCCAGTTAGAGCTGAGTATGTAAATTATGTGCCCAACACTTAACACGTCCGCAACCTTCAGGTTCACGAGAGACAAAAGAGAGAACCCGTCACTTTGAGTGTGTATGTGTGAACTGACAGTTAGGGAAGCTGCTGTATGCTGCTCTTTATAAGAGGTGGAAAGTTAATGTACATTTGCCATACCAACCAGTAAGTCCTCATCCTTGAAGACTTCTGTCTTGTAAAGCCTAAACGTACTGGTTGAAAACTATTCTGATAAATCTCACCTTTTTGTGGCTAGTCTGTGTACGTTTTCAAGTGTGGCTTCTTCTTAGACTCATTCTGATGTGCCATGCTAGAATTGGCTCATTACTGCCTCCTGTTGCTGTACAGTTGGTGAGAACTGTAGTTGTAGGTTTCCCCCGTCTGCAACGAGGGGCGACAATGAACCCATACCACACTCGAAAACAAACTTGGACAAGCCACACAGCCACACGGTTTTATGTTTTATCTTAAGTGTTTTCAAACGGTGTGTTTTGGTTTTACAAGAGAAAATACTTCATGGATGAGGGCTAGCTAGTTGGTTTGGCAAAGGCATGTCTGGTTAACTTCCCCACCTCTGATAATTTAGAATCAGAAACAGCTTTTCACATACAAGGAATTTGTCCTGGTGCATAAGGGTCATAATAAACAAAGTAAGAGAAAAGAAGTATAGTAAAAGTCATAAATGTAAAGAAATTTACAATTAAAATATGTAAAATATATATTCTAAATGAAGTGCTTTAGTGTTTATAATGAAGAGAATGGAATGTGCAAAATATTGACCAAAAGAAAAAGATAAATGTTCACAGTATAAGAAAAAAGAATATGTGCAATGTGTAGTGTTCATGGGGTGGGATAAGAGCAGCACAAAATGGCTTCCCTGAGCTTTTCAATGGAAATATTACAGGACCGTCCCCCATGTAGTGGATGGGGCAGTCCCAAGCAAGGCTACTATTGTTAACTGTTAGCTGTTAATTGTCAAACTTTCCCTGTTTTGGCATTTTGTTTGAAAGGCTGTCATAATATTGCTGAATATTGAGCTGGAAGCAGTTGTTCCAGCAGTGTTGCATGGTCTGTCTGCCTGTCCACTCACACTGCCTGCACACTAGCTGGCTGCTCATTCTCTAGTGGTTAGAGCATATAGTGGCTGTGTCTGTTTCTCAAAACCCTGTGCCTTGTTTGGATTCCACACCCCTCCCATCATGCATAAACGTGTATGCCCGAGTGTGTTTTGTGTTGGTCCCACTGCTGACATGTTACCCATCACTAATCACGGGCACCTGCCCGCTCCCCTTCTCTTCTGAGGCTTACAATATCTTGTGGAAAAACAAACGAGTGCAGGTAAGGAAGATGACTTTCAGTATTTAGGCTGGAGAATCTCTCCCCATGACCTTTCCCTTGTCCTTTTTTAATGCCTCACTAACCTCCCACTTCTTTGGTCTGTAAACTTGGCTAGAAGGAGGAACTTGACATGTGCTGTATTTAAGAAATTAGCATCTATTATTAAATAACAAAGCAGCTTGTAGATGATTCTGGACAGTCTTTTATCATGTTAAACATAGTTCACTATGACATGTCTGTGCTTGTGAATGCTCACATTACATTTGTATTATTATTGAATTTTGGGTTTACACCCTCATGCATATGTCTCAGCTGCTGTATATCATGCCGCCCATATGCTTTCTCAGTTGTTGGGATAAAGCATGTCTGTTTTTTTTTTGTTTTTTTTAAAGAAAGGTTGGATAAGGTCACCAAATAGATTTAGAAGAGTGTCTGAAACTGTAAATGGTTAGAATAAATAAACACACACACTGAAACGGTACCTTTACAGAAACTTTTATAATAACACATTTATCAGCACCCCACATCAAAGCAGAATAAGTGTCAGTCTACTGTACAGGATTTGTTTGCATGTACATATTGTGCTGTTTTTCTTTCTGTGCATTATCTCATGAAAATACCTGCTGTGTAATCCACAGCTGAAGCTGCATTCGTTTTAATACTGTGATCAAATAGGATGTTCTGTTCTGAACTTCACTCAGTATCTTCCCAAATTGAGATACTAATTTCTCAGAGAACCAGGTTTACCAGGGAAACCAAAGGGGTTTATATACCCTTTTTGTCTCAGTTATGTTATATGAGATGATTATGACAGCTGTATGTTTGCTTCAAGTATTTAAATTTGCTGTATTTGTATGATTGTAATTAACTAGTGTTGCCAGAGCATGTTGTACAAGGTTAATAGTATAAGTGTAATAAATCAGAATGTAAGAAAATAATAAGTTCTTTTAAGCTGCCCTGGGACAGTTTAGTATGTAGCTTCTGTAATGCTGCGGGAGGGAAAATATGCAGTTGTTTATTTGAGACGGTCCTTCATTTCAAAGTGTCCTCTGCCGATTTATCATTGCACACAATCTTTTTTATTCCATGCATTCTTCTTACTTGTCAACATCACCCACAATGCAACTTAACCATTTGGTCGGAGAATCGTGAGACTTATGCTAGCAGTGGCTAATATAGCCTCGAGCTGCTGGCCTCAAGTAGAGGGCTACAGAGGTCTGATAAGCTCACTTCTTTCTAACTCCATACCCCCAGATGTTTTTCATTTTCAAACTTGTAGTCTTCAGTCCGACTCTGACTCAGGTGACATCACTTGAGGACATTAAACTTCTTTTAAGTTTATGCATCTCCCTCTGGAGCCACAAATGGCTTTATACAACTTTTTTCACATATGCAGCAGTACTCCCCAAAACTTGAAAACAGACTAAAATCAGTGGAGTTTCTCATTCCCTTCATGTTTAAGCAAAGCTTAAAAGAAACTAAAAAAGTAGCTTACAAATTGTTTACTGTAAGTGTGATTGCACCCTTTAAGCTCGCAGCCAGCTTACTGGCAATGCTCACAGCTATGTATCTTATTTTCTGAGGAAGAAATAGGACAATAAGACAAGAGAAATCAAGCATCCTATCCGATCATGTCCTTAATCAGTAATAATGGTCCAGCAGTACAGTGTGTTTGCAGAGGCCTTACTAAGTGATTCATTCGGTTTCCTGTAGTTGAAGATGCGTGCTGGTGGGATGAGTGAGTCATCGAAATGGAAGAAGCAGAAACGCTCGCCAAGGCCGCCTCGCCACATGGTCCGAAGTCCCTCTGGTCAGATGGACCCAACCCAGTCCAGTACCCTCAGCAACAACAACCTTTCAGGTAACAGATACATCAGTGACCCTTTATAGAAGTTAAAATTACATCAAATTCCACAGTTGTCTTAGCACTTCTTTAAAAAATCCTGGTACGGTAAAAAGTAGACAAGGATAACATGCCCTTTTTTGTGAAGAATTGTCAAATACTGCTGCTGTTTTTTACATGATAGTTGAATCGGTAGTATACATTTGTGCATCAGAGTGAATGGTGAAACATGTCATATTACACCATTGTATCACTGCATCTCTTTCCCATTAGGTGGTGTCCCATTCATTGAACAAGGCTTGTCCACCTCTAGCCTACCAGCCTCAGACAGCACTGGTTCATCCATTTCCAGCCCTACAACAACAGACAGTGGCCTGGACACCTGTTCCAAAGCCACCTCCAGGGAAGACCTTTCTGACCTGGAACAGTATACCGGTAGCTCATCTGCAACCACACTCCCTGGGACTGAGTCTGGCTCTCCTGATTCACAGGTATGGCTGTTTGGAATATCAATAGGACGACCAACAAGCTCAAAATCAGTTCTTGCACCACAAACATTGTAATTATTTCTCTCCATGTTCATTTTGTGAAATTGTGTCTATTGTTGGTGGCTCTGCATGTGTACTCAATTAACTCTAGTGAGATCCTCTATCTTTTCTGTGGAGCTGGTATGTGACTTTAACTTTCATGTTTACTTGTGATTTGATTTGTTTCCATTTGTGTCTAGTCTGAGGGCAGGCAGTTTGAACCAGCTCAGTCGGCCTCAGTGGAGTCCATCCCTGAGGTTCTGGAGGACAAAGACTCCATTACAGAGCAATCAGACAGCACCTCTGTCCATGACATGGACTACGTCAACCCCAGAGGAGTCCGTTTTACACAGTCCACACAAAAAGACGGTAAGGATACTGAGGGTTTTTAAACCTCTGATTTCTCTTGTGCTGTTACTTTCATGAAAAGTGTTCTGTTACTCTTGATACACAGTTTACAAGCAAATAGTTGCTTTTGATAATCATTGAGCTCAAGAATCAGTGTATACAAGTTTACTTTGCGAGCTCCGCATTGTATTGTAATTGTGTTTTCTTACACTGAGGACATTTTCTTTACTTGTGTTGTGTTCTACACAGTTATGGAGTTCTTCCTTAACCTCCGTCCTCCTCTTGTCTCCCCTGTAGGAGCATCCCTCATCCCTTATGGCCTGCCATGTCTAAGGGAGCTTTTTCGCTTCCTGATCTCACTGACCAACCCCCATGACCGCCACAACACTGACGCCATGATGCACATGGGCTTGCAGCTGCTGACTGTAGCACTTGAGTCGGCACACATTGCTAACTATCAGACTTTACTGGGACTGGTCAAAGATGAGCTCTGCAGACATCTCTTCCAGGTGAAGTAGAATTCTTTTTATTTTATTTTATTTATTTATTTTTTTTACAGTCATGTCTAATTCAGAAAATGTTAGCACTTGGGAATAAGCAGCGCCTGCTAGCCAGGAGTTACATTGGTTCACTCTAAGATGACACTTCTGCTGTGGTGGAATCAATTATGTGTTCAAATTCATCACCTGTGATAATTATTGCTTTGATTAAGATTTTTGTACCATGATATGATGGGCTATGTTGGCAACTTACAAGCTAAAATATTTGGTACTGGTTACATACCAGGAGGACCAACAATCTCTACCACTTTGTGCCATCCATTCATTTGTTTGTCAAGAAATACGTAAAAGCTGAAAGAGGTTCATTGTATAATTTCTGATATTGCAGCACAGTGTCAAGAATTTTGCCTTGAGTCTTTCATTCCAAGTCAGAGTAGGAACAAAAGTTCAATGACAGTGAATGAGTGAACTGGCATCAAGAATAAAATCAAAAAATGTTATTCAGAGAATGCTAGGTTGATTTCCTATGTTGATATTTGAATGTATCTTTTCTGATGATTTCTGTGTTGTAGTTGCTTAGTGTGGATCGTATGAACCTATATGCTTCCTCCATACGAGTTTGCTTCTTGCTTTTCGAAAGCATGAGAGTACACCTAAAGTTTCAGCTCGAGGTAACGATGTGACTTTGTTTATTTTTCGAATTTGTCCTGATCAAATGATCTTTATGCTCTGTCAATTGACTGTCATCTAAAGTGACTCATATGCAATCCAAATATATGATGAAACTAATCCTGAGGACCTAGTAATCATCACCCTGTGTGCTGAATTGGCAGATGTACCTAAAGAAACTGATGGACATCATCACATCAGAGAACATTAAGATGCCCTATGAGATGAAGGAGATGGCTCTGGAGGCACTGGTCCAGCTGTGGAGGATCCCCAGCTTTGTCACTGAGCTGTACATCAACTATGACTGTGACTTCTACTGCTCCAATCTGTTTGAGGACCTCACCAAGCTGCTGTCCAAGGTAACGTCCCTTTATGGGATCACTTTAAGCATATTGATGATGAATATTTTAAAATTCTTGGTATTCAGAACATCATGAAGTTTTTGTTGTACATAAGAAGGCAGAAGTCCTTGTTGGATAGGTTGAATGTGAAGTGCTTCGTTTCCATTTTTTTCAAACTTTTTTTCTTTCTTTCATGAATTTATTAATAAACGTCAAATAATTACATTTCTTCAACCACAATTTTGTAGTACAAGAAATAATGCGAAATGTGTGGGTGGTTGAACACCTTTGCTATCTACTTAATTGACTGTTGTTTTTTTTTAAAGGCATTTTTCTCTATGATTTGCTTGGATTTAATTTATGAGGTTATCTGCAGGTTTTGAAAAATCTTGAAAAGCATTGAATTCAGTTCCCTTAAAAGAAATGCCTTAGAACGTATTGAAAACTCTAGAATTTAATTTACAAAGAACAGACATTAACATTAGTTCTAACTTTTTTTTTTTATTGCTTTTTTTATTTTATTTGGTTGTCGGCTATTGGGAAATCTATAAACTACAAGTAGTGTGACAGTGGATTGTGCGCGCAGGAGGTCTTTCAAGCCTTTTTTGTGGAGATTCAGTCAGGTCCATCAGACCTGTAGCAAACACTATTACTACTGCTAGCTACAGTAGCAAGGAAGCTCATTGGCTCATAATGGGCAAGTGTCAAATTTTGCTAAAACTTGGAGAAGTTACTAAGCTTTATGTGGCATTGAAAAGATCTTAAAAAGTCTTACATTCAATTTGGTGTACACTGCAGAAACCGTGTTTTTAAAAATTATATTTCATTATACTACACTATTTTTTGTTACAAGCATCATGACAATACTTCATCCTGGCCATTTTTGAGGCAACAAATGTAAATAATGATGACTAATAGTTTTCAGTCAATAATTTGTCTATCAGTCTGGCTTTATAAACTGAGATTAGCCTAGTTTTTTTTATTTCATGCCTCCAATGATGGTTATATATAAAATGAATTCCAATATTTTGTTGTTTTATTTTTCCCCCCTTGGTACAGAATGCATTCCCAGTGTCAGGGCAGCTCTACACCACCCACCTCCTGTCACTGGAGGCTCTGCTCACAGTGATTGACAGCACTGAAGCCCACTGCCAGGCCAAGGTGGTCAACAGCACTGCTCAACAAGACCAGTCAGAAACACTGCTGGCAGAGGGAGAACATTCAACCAAAAATGGAACAGACACTTCAGCTGGTATACACACCCCTGCACACATCTAACTGTTACTTTATGGCCTTTTTACTGTTAGA
This sequence comes from Maccullochella peelii, assembly GCA_002120245.1. Classification (NCBI taxonomy): domain Eukaryota; kingdom Metazoa; phylum Chordata; class Actinopteri; order Centrarchiformes; family Percichthyidae; genus Maccullochella; species Maccullochella peelii. The sequence continues at coordinate 53,597 of LKNJ01003219.1, read as the reverse complement.
ACCTTGATAAAAACTGTTGTTTTTACTAGTATTTACTAGTAGTCTTCCTCTCTTTCTTCTAATACTAATAATAAATACTAACTTTTATTTTTCTTTAGGCCATCAAAATGCTTAAAATAGATATTATAAAATATATTAAATAACAACACAAATGTCAGATATCAATAGCTTCAGTGCAAAAAGTGTTCAGTGTTCGCCTTGATAGTTCTTTTGTTTTTTAACAGAACATATTTTCCTTTTGTCTTCAGATCATAATAGGCTGGCCAGTACCAATGGTCTGAATCTTCCACAAGCTGAGAATGCACCAGTGTGTCCACCAACCAGTGGACATCTAATGGCAGAGAAGATGAGACTAGGTAGACAGGATCAAGGGGACAATGACAACGGTGAGACTTTGATCTTATACACAGTTTTAATTTAAAGTCTTCCTAAGCATGGACACCGTCAGTTGAAGCTGATAATAATAAATATATTAATAACTTAAAATTTTTAAATATAATAATATATTTTTATTTTTTCATCCAGCTGAGAAGAGAGCCCCAAAAAAGCCCCAACGTTTCTCGTCATGTTTACCCGATTCCCAAGAGTTAATGGAAATTAGAACGAAGAAAAAGGTGAGTGGTATTGATTGATCTAGATTTGTTGTAACATTACACATCCACAACTAATTATAATATCTACTACTACACCTTCAAATGGCCTTTTTTGTCATGTGTCCAGCTGCTGATCACAGGCACAGAGCAGTTTAACCAGAAGCCCAAGAAGGGAATCCAGTTCCTGCAGGAGAAAGGCCTCCTCAGTAACCCAATGGACAACAACCAGGTGGCTCAGTGGCTCAGAGAAAACCCCCGACTGGAGAAAAAGATGATTGGCGAGTACATCAGCGATCGCAAGAACATGGAGCTCCTAGACAGCTTTGTAAAGTAGGGTGAAATTCCTGGGCATATTGTGCATTTATTGATTTAAATGTTATTTTACAATCTGGTCTTAAAGGGTGTAGAGGTTTTGGTTCCCATGAAACATTGGTGTCTTTGATGTTAATAATGAATAATACTTAAAGTGTTAAAACATGTATGTTTTTTCTAATAATGTGAATCTTTTTTTCAGCACATTCACCTTCCAGGGGCTTCGTATTGATGAGGCCCTGCGGCTCTACCTGGAGGCCTTTAGACTACCTGGAGAGGCTCCTGTCATCCAGAGACTCCTGGAAACCTTCACAGACAACTGGCATGTAAGGCACATTCCTCAACTTCTGAAAAATTCGTTCTAACCATGTATCAGCAGACATTCAGATTAATAGAGAACAAGGTTAGTAGCACAACATTCCAGAGCTGTGTATCTGACTGTTATACTTTAGACTTAAGTCAGACTTTAATGATAGATTGGATTACTTCAGACATAACTTAAAAGACTTGAGCCTTGGACTACAAAGTTGTGACACCCTAGCAAAAGCCAAACACTATGAAATTCCTTGCATAGTGCGTGGGACTCGCCAGGGTAGTGTTGTCTCAAATCGAACACGGCTGTTGTGCACTTATTGGAAATGATGATCACAACATTTGACCGCTTCATCTTCTTTTTAATGGCGCATTGCAACAGGCAGAGCATTATCGCCAACATTGGACCATGTTTGTCGCCCGCCAAAATATCTGCTGGCTCGTTTGCTCACTTAAATTTTATAAAAAAGGAATAAAAATGAACTCGCTTTTACTTTTAGTGTAGAGTTCACTGTAGCAATTGCAACTGCTGCAGCTTCCTTGGTCGCCATTTTCACAGGTTGGTGGTCCCTCCCCTTCCAATACGTAGCCAAGATGGCGACCATTGAGGGTGAGAAGTGTCCAGCGTTCCTTCCGGGTACTCATAGTGCACTTCATTTTGTCATAATTGTCTGTGTGAACACACTTATGCACTTAAAATAGCAAGCGTAAGTATGGAAGAACGCGAATTGAGACACAGTGTTGGACTTCATCCTTTTGAAGTGGAATGACCAAACCCAAAATTGTGCAGTGAATTATCTCATCATTTTACAGAATTACTTTGAATCAACCCGTCAGCAGCCACAACTTCAAACTTTGTTCAACATTTGAGGCCTCCCAAAGAATGTAAATTAGCGTGTAGCATTCAGCTAACCACAAAAACATTGCCTTAAGCTAACATTAGCTAAGATGTAGCATTTAGTAGTAGTAGAAATCATTGAGCCCTCAACACAGTCAGTGGGGTGATGAAATCTTTGTATTCAGGATTTGTTTACCTAAATGTCGTCTTTTAAAATCAATAAATAATCCATGTCTTACTTGTTAGATATTATCTGTCATTGATGGGTGTCCAGCAGTAAAGTTAGCTGAACTTTGCCGCTGTTCCTAATTTTAGTATCACCTGTTTTGGACTCCAAAGACTGTCTGTCTGTCTTGACTTGGGACTTGGCTTGATTTCATAGCCAAGATTTGAGACGTACTTATGGCTTTCAAAACAATTACTTCTTTGTTCCTCCTCTGCAAACTTGCGATTGACTTGGTCCCACTTGCTATATACACCATATCATAAAACACAACTAAGATCCATGTTGGTTTATTCATTTCCTGGTGCCTTCATCACACACACACACACACACACACACACACACACACACACACACACACACACACACACACACACACACCTTTTTCTTCCATTTCCATCCAGCGAAGACAACCTGGAACACTGTCACATGATTAACCCTCCAGATTATAGTAGTAGGATGACATAAGTGTTAACACAGACACAAACTTAAACACAATGATTGGCAAAGGGCAAACTCCACAGGGGGAACATTTGACTTCTCAAAATAGCAGGAGGAGCCATGTGACCTGGAAACTATTTCTAGTAATGTCCTTTTCTTAGTCTGACCACATACACACAAATAGTGGCCTTTAAAAAGTTGATGAGTAATTTTAGGCAGTGACACTGTAAATTAGTTTTCCACTCTATGGGGTCAATGTAATATCAGCAGGATGTACAAGGTGAGATTCAGTCTAGAAACAATGCTGGCTTATGTAAAATACAGTATAACAGTCCTCTTATTTGGTGTTTGGTTAGAAACAATTGGCCTTTAAGCCTCAGATAATGTACTTTTTATTGTGTGAACTGTATGTGTGTGTTTGTAGAAAGTGAACGGCTCTCCTTTCATGAGCAACGATGCAGGCTTTGCCTTGGCCTACGCTGTCATAATGCTGAACACGGACCAGCATAACCACAATGTTCGCAAGCAGAACATCCCCATGACTATAGAGGTGAGTGATCTCTCTCTTTCTCTCACACACACACACACACACACACACAGAGGTTTCTGTGGAACTCCTTTCTACTGAATAAGTTGTCCCAATGAAAGCTTTTAACACTAGGTCTGTGGGTCGTCTAAAGTAACCATGACATTGCTTCTGGAAAGAGACATCGTTGTTGAGTATTTCAAATGTCATTTTTCAGTTCTTTGAGCAGCATTCACCTCCATTGCATTTCGTTGCAGACTAACTTTCACAGGTGCTTCTTGCAAAACCATGGTACAAAAAACAGAAGACTCTGTCTCACTCTTCGTCTGCCGTCTCTGCCTCTGTTTTTTCTGTCTTTGATTGACAGCAGCTGAAGACTAAACAGAGTAGGGCAGCTTGTGAACAGTTTGTGGGTGGGCCACTCTCACTGACAAACAATAGCAAGCACTTGCTTTCTCTTTGTTTCTGTCTCACTCTCTTTTATGTACACATACTTTGTAAAATTTATCTTTCTTGAGTCGAGTCATACATCATCATACAGCTGCTGTTGTATATTTAAATTAGATCTACACATTCCCAAAAGGTCAGTAAAGAAAGCTTGTTGACCTCCAGGCTCAGACAATGGGCAGAGGCTTCCACACAATAGCTTGGAGAGGGCCAATAAAAGTGGCGCCTAGCACTTTAGTTACTTAGCAGCTTGCAATGTGTAGTATTCACCACAGCATGTGTTGGCAGTGGGGTTATTTTTGAAATGGGAAAACTATGCCCAGCATCACTGTCTGTAAATTAGTTGCTATCCCCAAGGATCTGACAATGAGATGACATGTTTTCAGTGAGGTAAATGTAAGGTCAGTGGTATAATGTTCATGTTGTCCATAAAACACAGCTTGCTGCTCAATTTGGCAGCCTGTGTTTTAGCTATTGTTACCAGCGGCTGCTCCAAGAGCTGCTCTCTCATAGTGCGAGACAGTGTGTGTCCATGATATGAGCATGACAAATAGAGTCCTGATCGTCAGTAGCCTCCTGCTTTCTCTGGCTCTCTCTCCCGGTGTTTATTTTTCTGTGTGTCCCTGCAGAGAAGCTCCTGTTTCCCTCTTCTTACCTGCCTGTAGGACAAACCCTGCCTAGTCAAGGCATAAAACTGAGCCTTGAGGCTGTCAGTCATCGCAGGGTGGTTATGTTTATTTACAGGAGGCTCTTGGCTCTAATCCCTGTTTTCCTAATGCTGCAACTAAAGCGTATTAAGTAACACATAACAAGTGTGTTTCCACACAAGGCCCTTTTAATTGTGGTTTAGATGCTCAGTTAACGACGCACTGAATGCCAAGGCCTGGGTGTCTGAGCTAAGCTCTCGTGTTGAGATGCATTGAGTGACATGTCTCCCAGAAGCATGTGAGATGTTTGAATAAAGTTTCTGCAGGAGACAAAGGTTGATTATTCCACAACCAACTGTCTTTTTTCTTTAAACAGCAATTCAAGAAAAATCTGAAGGGAGTAAATGGAAACAAAGACTTTGAGCAAGACATGTTGGAGGATATCTACAATGCTATCAAGTAAGATGCCATCACACTGCGGCACTCACCTGACTTTCATTAGCCAGCATCTCTGATTAAGCTGAGAAATATTACCTGTAAGGTAAAAATCTTTACGCAGTTACACTTAGAAGCCCTGTGTATTATTTTTTTGATAACCGGTAATCAATTACTGTTGATTGGTCAAAACGAACAAAGATATTTAATTAATAATGAAGAGGAAAGGAGCAAATCTTCATATTGGGGAAGCTGGAACTGGAGAATGAAAACTGCAGTTTTGCTAAATAAATGACTTAAATGATTAATGGTTATTATTATTATTTTGCCGATAGATTTTGTGCAAATCCATTCATTGACTAATTGTTTCAGCTCTACTGGCGTGTACCAAATTCTGGCATCAGATGTCTGGTCAAATTTATAATCAAATCTTCATTTATTCTTTGATCAAATTGTTCCCGATTCAAACTTTTGCCAAATTGAAACCGTCATTGAGGCGAGTTTTTTTTATGGCTGCTTGTGTTGAGACAGCGTTTAACATTTGAGAACATTGGCTTCTTTAATTAGAAAATCAAAGTGAGATTCAAAATAAGAGTTTTCTTAAAAAAAACCATTATTTTAATTTATTTTCTTCAATGTAAGGCATCAAAAAAGGATCGCTCTGATATTAGTACCAAAACTCAGGAGCCTTAATTCTGACATGAGCTGACACGAGTGAGCTGGAGTTACAGCTGAGATGTTTTTTTCCCTCTGTAGGAATGAGGAGATTGTGATGCCAGATGAGCAGACAGGGTTGGTGAAGGAGAACTACGTATGGAGTGTGTTGCTACACCGCGGCGCCACACCTGAGGGTTTTTTCCTCCACCTGCCACCAGGCAGCTACGACCATGACTTGTTCACCATGACCTGGGGTCCCACCATCGCTGCCCTCTCCTACGTCTTTGACAAGAGCCTGGACGACAACATCATCCAAAAGGCCATCACTGGCTTCAGGTACACAAGTTCAAAATAGTCAGCAGCTATGGTGGAGGAACAGAATAAGCATTTAACCGTACAGCATGCACACAGCATGAGACAACCTTCAAGTTGTTGGTCCTTCCTTTTATGTTCTGGGACAAAATCTCACCACCCACTGGAGTTGTTCGTCATATTTTATTTTCAATCACAGGCCACTGTAGCTCACCTTTTACTCATTGCTGCTGTTGGCCAGGTTCAAGATGCATTTGCTTTGGACAAGCATCACTTCAAAATGGCTGCACACTATTTCATTGACATATACTGTATTTCACGGTTTCAATCTAAAGCACTCTCCCTAGTTTGCTGATTGGTCTGAGAACTGAGTTTATGAGATGTAGGTTGGATGAAATGGAATGAAATTCATCTACCCATATTCAACAGTAGACCAGACCTTTGTCACTGAAATCCTGTATGTTGTGTTTGTAGGTGTTTTGTGAGGTTTTAAGGTGTATAGTCATACGTGTTTCTGTCTTTGCAGGAAATGTGCAATGATAGCGGCTCACTATGGCTTCAGTGATGTTTTTGACAATTTGATCATCTCCCTCTGCAAGTTCACCACTCTGAGCAGTGAGGTGAGTCCACAGGATCCTGTTGTGTTAGTATTATTATATGTGGATATTCCTATTGTTAATTGCTTGTGCCAAGTAGACACAAGTGAGGTGAAAATAAAAGTGATAACAAAAATATACTGTAATGATTACAGAGATCTAAAAAACACACTGCAGTGCCACGGAATATGATGATTTATGATTTTTCTAACAGAAAAAGGACCATTCCTCATTACTTATACCAAGCTCATGTTTCTTTTCATTTTTTTTATATTTTGTTATAGTAAAATAGAAATATGTCATTAAATGGCTAAAGACAATATTAAATTCATTTTATTTGTCACTAATTCATTCATCAGTATTTTATAAAATGTTGCTTGAACCAGTGTTTCATGCCTTTTTATTCAGTTGGCCATTTCTAAATTGCTGGTGCAACAAAACAGCTTTCTGCTATAGAAGGCAAGTGCCACTGTTGAAATTCCAATTTACAGTGCATAACATATGCAGCCCGCTAATGGCAGTGAAGACTTTTTTTTATGTGAGAGCCATCTCTAGTCATGATAATGTGCAGGCTGTGAAACCAAATATCCCTTCTGGGACAATAAAGACTGTCCATTCATCGAACACCTACTGTAAATTAATAAAAGTAATGCTGTTGTGTATGTAAACAAAATTCTATCCTGTAGCTGAAACAGCCAAAATCTTATTAGTGAAGATGTGTAAATCCAGTAACTTGTGTCAAAATGTCTGTTAACTGAGTGTTGGTGTGTCCCCTCTCTGCAGTCTGTGGAAAACCTTCCTACAGTCTTTGGCAGCAACGGTAAGGCACAGACAGCAGCCAAGACTGTGTTTGACCTCGCCCATCGCCACGGCAACATCCTGAGGGAGGGCTGGAAGAACATAATGGACTCGATGCTACAGCTGTTCAGAGCCGAGCTCCTGCCCAAAGCCATGGTCGAGGTCAGGACTCCATTTCTAAACTCAAAACACCCTTCTCCATTCTGTCAGTGATTGGATGATGTCTGCTTTGTGATAACACTGAAGATACAGTCTGTGGGTTTTAGTTTCAGTTTGAAAGAGACTGCATTCTACATGTTTTGCTTCCATCTACTGTTCAGTGCTCAAACTCTGTACTTGTTGCCTCAGGTGGAGGATTTTGTGGAGCCAAATGGGAAAATTTCTCTTCAAAGAGAGGAAACGCCTTCAAATCGGTATTCACAAATCTCATCTACCATCTGTTGATATATTTACATTAGAAGCTAATAGGAAAATGTTGTCAAGGTATCAGTATATTTTTCCAGATATAGCCACAGTCATGTGTGTTTGTGTCATAACTCCAGCACTCTTCCTTTCTAATTTTTTCATGAAGTACTCTATAATTCCTAGAAGAAGAGGCCATCTTTCTTTAATAAGGAGAATTGTATTTCATAAAACAATCCTGACCAAGAGGGACAAAAGTTATACTTACGTTTTCCTCCTCTGTTGCATGTCAGTGGTGAGTCTGCGGTGCTGAGTTTTGTCAACTGGTTGACGTTGAGTGGAGCCGAGCAGTCAGGCCTCAGAGGACCGTCCACAGAAAACCAAGAGGCCAAGCAGGCCGCCATCCTCTGCATAAAGGTACTGCTCAACCCTATCTGAAGTTATGATGTATTTACATTTCTCTGTTATAACAGGGTATTCGCATCGTTAACTTTTTCATTTGAAATGTATTTATTTAAAACAAAAAAAAAAAAGAGTTATTAGAGATCTCATGTTTTCATTGTGTTACGGCAGGTTTCACTCTTATATGAATGCAGAATAGTGTTTGTAGTACCTGATCTGTATTTATTAGTCTGTCCATAAATAGTTTCAAAGCTTCTGGCTAAAGCCTGAAACCCTCCACTCATGATTGGAAATACATCATCTACGGTGTCTTTATGATAAACAGAATTACTTTCTCTACAAGACTGCAACTGGACAAGTTTGTTCTTTCCAGGAAACTCCTGTAGGAAATTATGAATTCACAGACCTGTAAAATGAAAACGTTACCTTATATTTGCCTTTTCTTTCATGCACATAAAAGCATGGATAGCGAAGGTTGTTTGTACAATGCCCTGTCTTATCCAAATATCCAAATCTAAATAAAAAGAGAATTTAAATAGAACTGTAGCTATCAAAACTGGACAGGCTTTACTTGCTTTGGTTCATTAGTTCTATTTTTATATTGCTCCCAAAGTTCTTAAGCTGATTCAAGCTTTTACATTTGACTTTTTAAAATCTGCGGTAGTACTTTGTATACTGTATGTTAAACCACTAGAACTATTCTGGTTTCTCACCACCCATTCAGATAGTTTTCACTGTGTAAAATGTGTCAACATTGCTGAGTTTTCTATCTCTCTCTTTCTAGCAATGTGACCCAGAAAAGCTGATCACAGAGAGTAAATTCCTACAGCTGGAGTCTCTACAGGAGCTAATGAAGGTTATTTTTATTTCTTACCAACATTTCTTATCAACATATATATATAGCCCATAATTGTCTTGCTGTGTGTTGATTTGAACTGCCTGGGTAGAAGATCAAAGTGCTTGTAGTCTAGTTTGGATAAATGGCATTACGTCATAGTTCACTCATAAAGACAAGAAAACAAACAAACAAAAACAAAGTCGATTCTCCTCCTCAGGCTCTAATATCAGTCACCCCAGATGAAGAGACTTATGATGAAGAGGATGCTGCCTTCTGCTTGGAGATGTTGCTGCGTATCGTTCTGGAGAACCGGTAGGAAGGAGAATCTGTCAGTGATACCTTCACAGCACGGTCATCATCAGTCATTTTTAACACAACGGACATCTCTTTCTCTGTGTATGCAGAGACCGTGTGTCATGTGTGTGGCAGACAGTGTGTGACCGCCTCTGCCACCTTTGCGTCCATGCCAGTGAGAGCTGCTTCCTGGTGGAGAGGGCCGTTGTGGGACTACTTCGACTCGCAATCCGCCTGCTGCGACGAGAAGACATTAGCTCTCAGGTACACCAGACACACACACACACACACACACTGACATACCTGGACACAAACACTGCAGCAGAGTTGGCAGGCTAAGATAATCCTCTCAGGTCAGCAGACTGTCCCAGTGGTAAATCTAAATAGCTGATTGGTGCACTGTTGCGGTGGATTTTATCTATATGCTTATTATTTTTCAATCATATTTATATCAAAATGCTGCACTGCTTCCATTTCAATTCTCATTAGGGATGGGGATCGAGACCTGGTTCTATAAGGACCTGGTTCCAAATTTCTCAAAACCTGAAAATCAATAAGGTCCAAGCTTATCGATACTGCTATCGAGACTAGCATGTCCTGTTACGTAACGTCTATGTCTCGAGAGAACACCGCAAACTCCGGCTGCTGTGTACCCCGACTTCGCAGCAAGTCCCGTTCATTGACAATAATAATCCAATTGATAATAATCCAAAAATATTCGATCTCTTAAAGTGACGGTACAGATATTAACCAACGCTTTAGTGTGAAAACGAAAAACTTATTGAAACATAAACAAAACAGTTTCTTCAATATTTAGCACATTTGACCCAATAAAATTTTTTATTGTAAGCTAGTAATGGAAATATTTATATAGTTATAATCAATGGCGGAGTAATATTTATAATGACGAGGCATTTTTCATTTGAGCATGGCCAGGTGTGCTGTCATGCTGATTTGATCACGTTCTAAATGTCTAGTTGACCAGTCAGATTGGTCGGAACTACCTGATGTGTAATTTTATTAATGTTTTTTTTTCCTCATTATGATTACCTGCTGGACGTTGGCGAGAGTCTGAATCTGTCCTCGTTTGTTTTTCACAAAAAAAAGATATGCGTCCTACGATGCAATAAAAATATTTGTTAGTCAGAAATGACAAAGAAAAGCAGCAAATCCTCACATTTAAGAATCTGAATTTTCTTTAGATCGACTAATCGATTAATCAACTAATCATTGCAGCTCTAAGCATGGTGTTCAATATGCAAGCCAATGAGTGAGTCTTATATAGAGCAGTTCTGACTAATGGAAGACTGGGACACCGGCAGCCCAATGCACAAACAAACCCAAACCTGCATTTACTTGCAAGCTTGAGAGGATGTATGAAGTCATATTTTGGCAAAATATTAGTGATTGGAACATGCAGCATTCCGATGGACAGTGAAGAAGGTAGTTATGCAGGAGGAGCGGTTGCTGCCCTCTGTGAAGTACAAACTACAGTAAAAACTTTATAAAGCCATCCTTCAAGTCTACATGAGTGTTTGATCACACACTGGGTTTGAGGAACATTGTTGCACTGGGTGACATGTTCCTTCATCACCATGAACCCTCACTGTAGTTTGTTTGGATTCAATCCCACATACACCGTCCTGCTGCCAGAAATACTCACTAGAACACAAAAGAGAAAAGGACTAAGACATTATTGGTTTAATAGGATTTGTTAACAGTAAGATGCAGTACATTTGCAAAAATACCAGCCTTTTCTTCTAACAGTAGAATCTTTTAAAGGAACAACAAACATAAATGGGACACACTCAAACTCAGGGTACCTGCGGGGTCTTAAAAGTATTAAAAAAGCATTGAATTTAATGTTCTCAAAATAAGTCCTTAAAAGTATTGAGTTTCGTTTAAAATGGTCTTACATTTTTTTTCTTGTCCTTTCATAGGATTAAATAAATACTGTAACGTCATAAATACTGCCAAATGTATAAAATGTTTTGTGTGTGTATAATGTTACAATTTGCTCTGTTTGGTGTGACTTGGATGTTACGGCAGTACACGGACTGTTTAAATCAGTGTATTGCTTTACACTCTTGACCGTAGTGTCTCTGGCTCGAATCAGTCAGTTATCAGGAAAGAAAACATAACATCTTGCACCTTGCTATTAACCAGCTAACGTTGTCTCGTTGCCTCAGAACTTTTCAGGTGGTGTTCTGCTTTGAGCTTAAAACACCAGGGTCACTAAGCTAATCTTAGATTCAATCATTTAAGTCAGGGGGTCACTGACAGTAAGGATGAGGCATGTTATCATGTTAACTTTGATGACCTACAGTATGATATAGTAAGCCTTTCAAAGGTAGGACTTATTGCACTAGATGTTACCGGATGTTTTGTGTCCACCCTACCTTTCCAATTGGAACACCTGCTGAACACTAATATAAGGAAAACTCCTCTCTTGTGTCTAAACAAAGACTTTGTTAGATGTGTACTGATAAGCTGATAATGCTGACCTGACCTCATATTAGGAGGTTGGCCTACATTTAAACCGCATGATCTTATACTGAGAAATCAGCTTTACATCTCAGCATTGTTTTTGTGTTAGATTTAGGTTTGCTTGCATGTCAAAATCAGTTTGAACTCTTAATACAACTTAAAATCAAACTCATGAAATGCTTTTAGAATGGTTATGATTAAACTTTTCATTTTCACATTAAAGTGAGGATCTACCTTTTCCAGTTAGTCACATGCTGTTTTAAATCACACCAGCCTATTCTAGCAAATGATTCAATATCAATAGAAATATTCAAGATGCATGTTTCTACATGTCAAGAAAGTTGTTAATGGAATTACAGCAAAAATCCGCCACACTATATAAACATCGTTCTCACTTTTTTTTTACATTTGTATTTCAGAAATGTTCACTATTTATTTTCAGGATTTGTAATGTTTGTGACCATGACAGTGGGCCTTGAAATATACTGAGTAATAAAGAAAAAAAATGTAAGAGAGAAAAAAAGTTCACAATTGGGCCTCTGTACAAGCACTCAAGATTTGTTGTATCAGCCAATCCTTAAAGCAAGTCAGTACTTTTATATTGATCATGGAAAAGAAGATCAAAGCAAACTGAAATGGTACAGTATGTCTTCCTGATTATGTCATGACACCATAACTGAATGCTACTCTGTATTTTTTGCCTTTTCAGATGTGTTTGACTACATTATTTAGTGAAAATCTACTTGAGTGAAAGTTGAATTGAAATATGTACAATGTGTAAAAGATGCACTGAAGTTACAGCACGGCCGTACTTTTGTTCCAGCCCTGATCTTCTCTCTCCCTGTTCACTCACAGGTTCTCCTCTCCCTGCGTCGCCTGCTGATGATGAAACCTCACGTCTTGTCTCGGGTCAGCAGGGAGGTGGCCTATGGCCTTCATGAGCTGCTGAAGACTAATGCAGCCAACATCCACTGTACAGACGACTGGTACACACTCTTCTCCCTGCTGGAGTGCATTGGAGCCGGAGTGAAACCTCCTGCCTCTTTCCAGCTCACCTCCACCACTACTGACAACGACACAGGTTCAGTATTTCTCTCAGAATCTTGACTTTGTGTCTGAGGGTGGCAACACCTGGTGATTGTACACTGATGAGCACATATTAAATCCAACCTCCGTTAGACATGGATTTACACCGCTGATGTAAAACCTCCAACCAGTGTTGAAATGAATACAATACATACACAAATTGTCTTTAATAGGGTTACTTATATGATGTCTTAAACTCTAGAAGCGTTTAAAATGCTGTGATTACTCGGGATAATTAACAGACCTGTGACTGCCAATATTCCATGCACCTGCTGTAGAGGAAGAGTCTCAGCACCAGAGATCTCAGAAGCGGGGATATATGTTTGTAGTAACTAAATACAAACTCTATGTCAGTGGTAAAAAATGCTTTGGGCTGTTTGAGTTTACAATGAAGTGCTTGTCATTCCTTAAAGCACTTCATAACAAAATACTAGCATATGTATGCAAAAGGCTCATCAGTTGTTTTTTAATGGATTGGAAAAATACCTTTACCTTTTCAAAACAAGAGCTAGTTGAAGAACAAACTAAATGCAAGTAACGTTTTTGAAAAACAGATTTTGTCTCATGAGTTTAAAAAAAAACTATTTTAATGCTTTTTCTATTATTCAAAATAAACAGTGATACATCATCTTTTCCTGCTTTGTGTCTCCAGGAGCCCAGTCAGATAGCGAGCTGTCATCTCATCATCCCAGTGAAGTGAGTGTGGACCGTGGCTACACGTCTGACTCTGAGGTCTACACTGAGCACAGCAAGTCCAGGATCCCTCGCTCCACAATAGACGTGGATGTAGCAAGCAGTGGATGGCTCGTGGTCAGTGCGCGCGCGCACACACACACACACACACACACACACACACACCCTCACATATGTACAGAATACCTGCGTGACGAGCAGTGAGACATACTGTATATTGTAAATACTGTCATTGAAACATCCTCAGTCACATGTTCACATATAAATCTCTAACATTAAAAATAAATGCTATTTGTATAGAACTTTTGAAAATAGAGACAAAGTCAATAAGTGGTTACATGAATTGAGGGTAAAATAGGTTACATTAAAATCTACAAAGACCTGTTATGTCTGTTTTCCTGTTTTTAAGAATATAATATAAAAGATTGCACTGATGTTTGATGAAATTCTGATGCACATTTGTATTCCTTTTGAATTTTTTTTTTTTCCCAGGTTGGGAAAGATGACCTGGAGACAAGCAAGACCCCTCCCATAAGCTCTAAAGCTCAGCTGAATCACCCGTTGGTCAACCAGTACAGTCTGACGCTGGGCCAGGACCTGGGCCAGCACGACACGAAGTCTCTCATCAAGTGTGTGGAAACACTCTCTTTCATCGTCCGTGATGCCGCCCACGTTACCCCTGACAACTTTGAGCTATGTGTTAGAGCTATACGAGTGTTTGTGGAGGCCAGCCTCAACGGAGGTGAGACATTGAAATACATTTTGACTTTCATAGAAGCTACTTAAAAGACTAGCTCTACTAAGTACTTAAGAGACTAAAATGAAGTGAAGACATGTTGACCAAAAAGATTACATGAAGTTACTCAAAGATGATCACAAAAAGCTGTGTAGTACATCAAGTTGTAACCACTAGTGTGGCAGCTCTATCTTGACTGGGCAGTGTTCACTCATCTTGTGAGCAAGAGCTTTAATTGCTTCTCCAATTCTTCTTACCTAATTAAAGGGGTACTCCAGCGATTTTAGTATTGCATGTCCATGAAGTTTGGGGATTTGTGAGAGAATAATGATAATGGTCAAAATCAGTTTGTGGGCTTTCTGTAAGAAATGTGTAGTCTCCAGTTTCGAGCCTTCTGGCCATCGATGCGTTCAACAATCCTTAAATCTTTTAAGGTCTCCAACAAAAAAGTTACCAGCCACAGAGCAGTTTAGTTTTGCTGACGCCATGTTTCTGTCCCTCCCTGAAAGTCGTTCACGTCACCTAATGTTCCCCCACGTGGGACAAACATGCGCAGGAAGAATAGTTTTATTCCAACCAGGGAGAAAAGATCGGATTAAGCGTTTACATGGTTATTAGGTGCTAACATTTTCCTCTTGAACGGTTTATCAAAGTCTTACACCCACTCAACCCGATTGAAAATTCTTTCCGATCGGGTCAGTCTCTTCTGATTGAGGGGGTTACCTGAGGCATTTTTGTTCTGATGGGCTATTATTCCGATAATTAGTGGAATAGAGTCCATGTAAACACAGCTAATGATGAGTAAACTGATCCTGATGTGTAAAATCGCGCAAGTGCCCCTTTAATTAGGTCCTTAATTCAAATTTAGATTTTTTTGCTTGACCATGTCATGGAGTATAAACAACATATAAACAAAATAATGACAAAACAATGACCTTTGATATCTTCTACTTCTTCCGATGTTGCTAATCATGAAGTTACAAATAGCCTGAGTGTAATTTATGTTTTCATGTGATAGATCACCTTATTGTAGTTTATTAGGTCACTTCTGTGTGAACCAATCCTGTTTAACAGTTACTTGCTTTCTACAAAAAAAAAGTAATGGCTCGCTTTTCACATGTGCTATACATGCATAGCTGTGAGCCAAAGAATCTTTTTACGCTTCTAGTCTGTTATTTTCCATCTACGTGCATACATTTTTGATTTAAACCCCCTTGGGACGGGGAATTTAACTGTTTTGACAAAAGTATACCAACCAAATATTATAGAAATCAGTGATTCTCTCTGTGTCATCCTTAAAAATACAGTATTTTCTATATTTGCCATGGTTTGCCCTAGTTATTCCAGGCCAGACATTTTGACAAAGACTGTTCTATGTATGAAATGTCGTAGTAGCAGCATGTAGAAACTTTTGATCCAAACCACAGTGATTTGTTTTCTACTTAACCTGTAAACTCCCTGGTGACGGATACACTCCAGAGATATACAAGTTAACAATCATACAACCTGACAGGTTTTTAATAGCAACCCTGTGCCTGCCTTCACTCTGCTTTGTCTTTTGCCCTCCTTCATGTTTCCACCTCAGTGTGCTGCCCTACATTCTTCTCCCTCTTCCTCTTCCTCTCTCAGTCCTTTATCCTCCTTGTCATCTGCCCCTCAAACCTCTTCTTCCCTCTTTTCCATTCATCCTTCCTTGTGCTGTTTGTGATCTACAGTAAGACAGGGATTAAGGTTGAGAAATGGCAGTGATGCACTTGTACTTTGGCATAGCTGATGGCCTATTAATTTTCTCCTAGAGCTTCAGGCCATTGGATACATGCTGTCAACAGAGCTTTACACAGACGAACAAAAGCCATGGGTCGATCAAAGCACTGTGCTGAGGATGGCGCTAATCTGTATGAGATACTAATAGAAAGTGCAAAACCTGTTATTACTCTATTGAGCTTTTGTAGACTGACTTCATATCTTTTTGTTAAAGGTGGTTGCAAGATAAATGGAAAGTTTTGGAAGTGGCCCATAGCTTCGTGGTTGTTTTGAGGATCAGACCATCTTCGGTATAATTAGATCATGACGAGCTTTTTTGGCAGGATAATGGACCATTAAACTTAACACAGGGGTGTAGGCAACGGCTGCATGCCAGTAAAAATGGGGTGTAGTGAACGTTTTATTTTTATGCTTGTCATTAACCATTACTGAGTGTTTTGTAAGCACAGATCCAAAATGTCATTGGTGAAGCCTGAAGAGAGAATCAAAGTTTAAGCGTTAAGTTATCCTTTGTTATAGTTGCAGTTGGACAGCTTATGTGAGGAGATGGCTGACAAAAACCTACAGTCACACATGGTGCTTGGGGGTGTTTCACCTACTCTGGAGGTGTTGATTTGCACAGTAAAAACTAGACACTGACCAAGGAGTTGTTCTGCTGAGGAAAGCCATTTTAGGGCTTCAGGAGAATTCAACTGCCAGCCAAAAAATGAGCCTAAATATACATTAAAGCCATTCCAGGTCTGTTTTAAAGTCCAAAGAAATGCATGGTGCCACCAGTACTGTCCCTCCTCAATCATCAGACCTCAACTTAGTGAAACATCTGTGGGAACACTTGAAATCAGGAAAGATTAAACATACATTAACATCAAAAGAGACACTTTGTGGTGTACTTTTGCTGTGCTAGAAAAATGTAGATTCTCAAATTCTGCCTGATCTTGAACAGTACCATACTTCTAGCAATCAATGGACATACCATGTTTCAGGGGTCAGTCCAAACCCCTCAAGACTACCTCTGCCTCTAGTTTCAGATCTAAAATAAGATACATTTCTTGTTTGTTTTTTCCCCCCTTCTTTTTTTATTTGCTTCCTCAGGTTACCGCAACCACGACAAAAAGAAGAGCCACAAGTACGACTCCAAGTCCCGGATGAGGAAGAAGGCAGGGGGAAGGGAGAAGGAGGGTGGAGGTGGCACGAGGCGAGGTGGCAGCCGGGCGTCCAGCCAGCGTCCATCACGTTCCCACAGCGACGACGAGGAGGACGAGGGTGTCCCGGCCAGCTACCACACGGTGTCATTACAGGTTAGTCAGGACGTAAGTACAACAGCACTCTTTACCCTTCTACGTTATGTTGGTTTGAGCCCAGCCGTCCCAAAAGCATCTTGTTTCACCCACAAATGTTTCTTATCTAGTGTAGGGTGTCTTTTCAGTGACTGGGTGACGGTGCTTCAGGATAAAGTGATTGTGGCATCGAGATGTTTTTGGGAATCCATGGCTTTGGCTCATTCAGGGACATTTAGGACGGGTGTAACGTTATATGATGACTTTAATGAAAATGTTGCATAGTGAAGCTATCCCTAAAAATAGCATTTGGAATCATAGGAGTATTTGAGCAGAACATTACACCCCTCCTCACAGTATCCCAATTGTCATGTGTTTCTGTTGTTGGCTTGGGTGGGAGTGTAAGGTTAAAGGATAATACTAGTGTATTTTTATCCTATTGCCATTATTATTATCCAGAGTTTCCAACTGTTTTTAAGAAATACATTGTCCCATCAGTTGATCATTATTGTCACACACAAACTTGAGTTTCCTTTTCCATGTCAGTGTTCAAAATGTTAGTCAGGACTTCAGCGGCTGACCAGCCTAAATACGTGAATATGTAATGTGGACACTTGGTCTAAATTTAACTCTGGAAAGTCTAATTCTTGCTGGCTTACTTCTTGGCCAATCAAGTATAGAAATTTAAAAAAAAAATTAGGCTTTTGGTATATGGACTTGCAAACTGTGCTGAATGTTTTAGGAAATATACTCATTTGCTTTCTTTATTAGAGTGAAATGAGAAGATTGGTATTGATCTCATGTCTGTGTGTTAAGTAAAGAGCTGGAGTCAGGACGTGGTTAGCTTAGCTAGCTTGGAAGCAGGGGGAAACAGCTAGCCTGGCTGTCCAAAGTTCAAAAATATACCTACCAATACCTGTATTGTATAATGTATAATGACAATTTGTGATTTTAGGGGGAGATATGTGCTCTAGATTTGTACTTAACGCACAGATATAGTAGTAGCAAATGTTGAACTATTCCTTATAGTTAGAAGAATTAGTCAGTGTTACAATTCATCCTGGCTGTTCCTTATTATCTCGCTTGGCCTTTTGGGCAAAGAGTTAAGCATTCAGGGTGACATTGGATTCAATGAAAAAATAAACTGGCATGAGATCTTCATGCTAGTATCAACATTTCTTGGATGGCATTGGGAAAAAAGAAGATTACACCAGTGTAATCCTTTAATTTATGTTGAAGGGGAACATGACAGTGCTGTGTATCCTTTGTTTTCCCTTTTCACTCAAACACATACAGACAAAGCTTCACTCCTTTTTATTCTGTACCGTATATGATCTGGTTGAGAGAGAGTCTCTGTGTTCACTAATAGCATAAAATATACTTTGTATGTCTTCCTCTGGTGAATATCTTACCTGATTGTATCAAATAGTTTAAAGACACAGATACTGTATATAAGAGACTTCAGTAATGGCTCCATGCTTGTTGCTAGTAGTAAATGATTAAACTTCAAAATCTATCCAAATATATTACCATACATATCCAGTATTCACTTGGCTTCACTTGTCCACACTTAGTCTTATACTGTAGAAGCCATACATGCAGTTATTATTAACATTGGTGTTTGTGTGTGTGGGGCGGTGCAGCTGTTAGACCTGATGCACACGCTGCACACCCGGGCTGCCAGCATCTACAGCTCCTGGGCAGAGGAGCAGCGCCATCTGGAGGCTGCAGGCAGGAAGATCGAGGCCGACTCCCAGACTCTATGGACCAGCTGCTGGTGCCCGCTGCTGCAAGGTAGGCCCTTATCACAATATACCTCTAATGCAGTCCAATACAACAGCTCTTAAATAGTACCTTAATGAAGCTTATAATAATCATAAGTTTTGTTGAGACATGGTAACTTTTGAAGCAGCCCTTTACTGTGGTGCCTTATATTGCACTATATTGGATAAATACCAAAAATCAAATAATAATAGAATAATGCAGGTTCACTTCAGTAGTACAGTTCAAGTGCATTTACAGTATATGATAAAACCGATAACTGATAACAACTCAGCTTGAATACATTTCAAATTTTTACAGAAGGAATTGACATGGTCACTGGTGACTGGTGAAATATATATTTTTTACTTGACATATCTCGATGATGAACTGCATTCTAGTTTAGTTTGGTTTAACCTAAATCGAATTGGCTTGAAACCTATCCTGCAGAGTTTAAAAATAAGTGCTCTCTTTAAATTACCTTAAACATTTCTTTGGAATTTCTTTACACTTATCAGTCGACATGTACCCCTATACCAGGCTTTAGCCATAATTGCTATTTATGAAACCTATGGGGATCATGTTGATAACATACATGTGAAACATGTGTCCTCATGTATGTTAAATTGCCTCTAACACCCCCATATACACATAAATATGTACAATATGCTTGTAGCTTGTAGCCATGTCACTGATAATGAAAGGTAGGGAATAAAACATGCTTATTTGGCTGATTAGCTTCAGCTTCTATACCACTGTTACTTTTTCTCTTCTGAGTTCATCCCAGGTTGAATAACAGGCTTTAGGGCAGTTTGAATCTCCACTACAGCTCATGTCTATGATATTGTTGCCCACTGCAGGCATTGCTTGGCTGTGCTGTGATGCTAGACGGCAGGTTCGTATGCAGGCCCTCACCTACCTCCAGAGAGCTCTGCTGGTCCACGATCTGCAGACACTTGACGCAACTGAGTGGGAGTCCTGCTTCAATAAGGTAAGAAAGGAGAGGAGAAGCTACATGTCTGCACTTACTATCAAATCCTCCATCTGCTCGTATATTGTACAGAGAAGGGTTGATAAAATGTGCTAATGAGGTTGGATATTATAAACCAGATCATTTAATCTCCTGCATTCCCATTTCTTACACTGTTCATTTGTAGTTTCAGAACTTTGGTTACACCTGTGTGCGTTTTAAAATCAGTCATTTTTCACAGATTTTAAAGAGCTTGCTGATGTAGTGTGTGTGTGTGTGTGTGTGTGTGTGTGTGTGTTTGCAGGTGCTTTTCCCCCTGCTGACTAAGCTGCTTGATAACATCAGCCCTGCAGATGTGGGCGGAATGGAGGAGACCAGAATGAGAGCCTGTACTCTCTTATCAAAGGTTCAAAGCAGCATACACCACAGCACACACTAAAAGCAGCCAGAGAACATGTCACATATATTAAAGCAACAGTTTTCACATAAGTAGATCATTTGTAATTTGTCTTTCACAGTCTGATACATTTGGGATTTGACCATAGGCAAATGAACGTTTTGACTTTTTTTTCTAAATACCCTCTTTCTTGTAGGTCTGTGCTGGGAAATGTTTGTGTTGCCTTTTTGTCAAGAGTTATACATTCCCAGTTAATTTGAATAAGCAGGGCTAGCCATCAACAGTAGCCAGTTGTTGATGAGCACAGCAACATGTGCAGAGACACCATAACAATGTCTTTCTTTGTTTTCAATGTGGGTCTTATTTTTGGCCATGGAGTCCCAGGCAAAGATGGGCAAAAATACACACAAGATTCAAAATACACAAATTGTATCAAATTACAGTTTTTTTCAGTTGCTAACAAGCATCAGTCAATACTGATGTCATTTTTTGAAAACTCTTTTATACAGTCTGCATTACGAAGATGCATCTCTGCAAAAGAGACCTCCAAATCTCTCTCAAACCACCAAAACACTTCTTACATGTCTCAAAATAAGCTTGTTCGACCATAACACTGGCAACAGCTCTCACTCAGAAAGCATACATTGTCACTCATAACACACTGACCTAATACTGTATCAAGTGAAGTCCCTCGATCCTTCTTAGCAATTAAGGAAGAAAACAAAACTTTGTTGTAGCCAATAGGAATAATGGCCAAAACTTTATGCCTGGCCCCCCAAAAAGGGGCTAATTTTCCTTTAACATTCCTTGCTTTGCTAAGTGAGGATGTTGGCTATGCAGCCAACCGAGGTTAACTGAGCTCATTCTTCTGGCAGCAGCTGTAGCTGATGTGTGATTGTTTTCCATTTGTCCAGGTCTTCCTCCAACACCTCTCTCCTCTGCTGTCCTTGCCTACCTTCGCTGCCCTCTGGCTCACCATTTTGGATTTCATGGACAAGTATATGCACGCAGGATCCAGTGACTTACTGGTGAGAATAGTGTGTAATGTGATTACAGCCAATGGATATATCAGACTGATAGCTGCTGCCTTTATTCATATGTGGATATCAGATAGCCTCCACCTCTGATATGATGCAATTTAAAGGCTATGAGGAGCTTATCTGCAGGATCAGGAGCAGGGCTAATCCTGGAGTGATTTGACAGATTGGTGTAAATGGGAAATGGCTGCATTTATAAAGCTTTAGGTATGGTGGAATAATGTGTACAGTATATGTAAATATTACAGTAGTTGTTCATGGGAATGCCCAAATTCTTGCATGTTATAAATGTTTTGTCATTTGTGGGCTGTTGATAACTTCAGTCCAAAACTGTTGGTATCAGCCTTTCAAACTGATCCTGAACTCATCATGTAATCTGTCATCAGTGTAGATAAAATCTTCTCTAACCTCTCTGTGTTCATTCACTTTTTGGTGGAAACACAGTCGTTTGTGTATCATTATCATGTCCGATCAAGCATTGATGAATGAACACAAACACAAGTTGTCTGTTAAAGCATAGACCCCTCAAAAAATCCAGTGGCTTAAAGGGTTTTGTCAGCCTGGTAATTTAGATTTGTCTCAAAAAATAATGGAGCATGTAATCCTTCAAATTATCTAAAAATGTTAAATTCACCAAACTTGCAACAAAAAGGAATATATTTGCCAGGATTTTAAGGTCTGAACCTGGTACTGATTGACTGTCTGGCCTTGCTGATGTGCTGCCTCTGCATTTGTATGTGTAGTTGGAGGCAATCCCGGAGTCTCTGAAGAACATGCTGCTGGTGATGGACACAGCAGGGATCTTCCACAGCGCTGACTCCAGGACAGGATACTCAGACCTGTGGGAAATAACCTGGGAACGAATCGTATGCTTCCTGCCCCACCTAAGGGAGGAGCTCTTCAAACAGACCGTCATACCAGGTACACAGCAGACATGCAAGGATGTAGGAATATAGATTTTGCTTTGACACCATTGTACGTTCTAGACAACATGAAGCTGGTCTGAGAAGGTGAGCTGCTTGATGTAATGCCATGGCAATATGTGCATTTTAGTTGGTTGTGGTACCAGGAGCTTGACACCAGTGTTTCTCATATATCATCTTCCTTTTTAGATCCAGTACCTGGTCCTCCAGCAGAGCCCTTGCAGCCAACACCCCCAGCAGGTCGGCCTCCATCCCCTCAGTTGTCTCCACCACCCGCCAAGCCACCTTCCCCAGTCCCAATAACCCCCGACGAGACACAGACTCTCAGCAGGCCAGCATCACCCCAGGAGCCCCAAGCAGCCAGTGCCATTGGTAAAAACACACAAGGTTTCCTGTCTCATCTTATCACACACTCTGTGATCAGCATGGGTTTTATGCACATACATGACCATGACATAATGTTTGGGGACTCATGCTGCACATAGCTGATACAGTGCCAGTATTCCGTAAATGTGAATGTAATCATTTTCGTGGCCAAACATTATATTCAGTGTTTCCCCTCAGAAATGGG
Organism: Maccullochella peelii; assembly: GCA_002120245.1. Taxonomy (NCBI): domain Eukaryota; kingdom Metazoa; phylum Chordata; class Actinopteri; order Centrarchiformes; family Percichthyidae; genus Maccullochella; species Maccullochella peelii. Next base: position 30,822 of record LKNJ01003219.1, on the reverse strand, counting down.
ATCTCTGTCAGGGTGTCTGCAAGCGGGTGTTCCTGCAGTCCAAGGCCATGGTTAAATCCTGTTGACAGTAGTGTAAGAGTATAAGTAAATATTCTTCATTTTGGAATCTACATTTGTAATTCAAAGATAGATCATTTCACTTTAAGTCCTACAACTGCAGGTGAAATGGTTCCCAACATACTGTGTTATCAGTCGGAAACTTGCCAGTATTTCTTCAAGGTGCTATTGAGCATGTCCAAATGTTGTGCCACACACTTCTGTGTCCATACATTTATGTGAAATGAGTTCTCTCTGGCATCTAGGAGTTTGCCTTGATTACAGAGATCAGTATTATTATGTTTGCCATCACATTTGCGTTTGGTGTTTCATTAGAGAACTGGATCAAGTGGTGGGAGAAATAAAAAAACTTTTAAACTCACCCAAAAGGACTTCTGTCTGTGAGGTAGCGGTCGATTTAAGGCAGAGCAAGGAGACCCTCCCGTGGCTTTGCTAGGCATTGCCCTAGAATTTGGTGTCTCTGCATGTTTCCACTTTTTAAGACTGATGATGTAAATGGGCAAAGCTTCAGCTGAGTTCATTTGAACACATTGCTACTGGGAAGTTAAAGGTCAGTCTGAAAATCAGTGGAGAAGCCCTAGTCTCACACTGAGTTTGAATTCAGTGGTTTAAGAACTAACTACTTACTAGCTCGTTTCGTTTAACCACATCTCACGGTCTTCCTCAGCAGACTGTCAAGTTCTACAGTAAATACTGTAGCCAATCAAAGTGCATCATATCCATGACATAAGCAGAGGCCGATACTGACTAGACCAGTGACTGAATAATTTATTTATTAAACTTCTGAGAACTTAAATATGCTCCAATAATGCCACTTAGGAGTAAAAAAAAAAGAAAAGTAAAACACATTCAGCAAGCAACCCTCTCTGATTGGCAAGTGAAGGAGTGACATTCACAAGCAGAGTAGCCAATTGGATTTAGCCGTCTGCCCCACTGATAACTTTGATCATTCTTTATATATATTTGTGGAACTTTCTCAGTGATATTCAATGAAAACCCATTCTTTAATCTGCCTCATATCAATTAACAGCTGTGAAATAAACCAGTAGCCTTCAAACATGTACATGGGGAGGAAATGAAAGCAGTTTGGCAAAAATGGAAACAAAGACAAAACAATGCTTGAGCAGAGCGGAGCGTCTGCAGCTGGTAGAGAAGAAAAGAAACACTGCCAGAACACAGCAGGACCTTAAGTCTTGTCTCAGATTTAACTATATTTTGAAGTCCAAAGAAGTTTGATGAATAACTGAAGTGAAGGACTTTTACCTTCATCTTTCACTTAAGTTTTTTTTTTAGTAGTTTGATAAATATAAGCCCGGATCTGAAAGATCACTGCCTTACAATTGTGTACTACTGTCATGTCCCATTATGACACTGAATAGTGGAATAGTTGAGCTCTTGTTTTTGTCCATGTGTTTTCTAGGATCAGATCGATCGTCTCCGGTCCCACCCTCCATTCGCCCCATGCCGGTGCCGTTAATGACGTCCCCTGCCCAGACTCCCTCACCCTTGAGCCAGTCCCCCCTCATCCTGCAGCCCCTCGCCTCTCCCCTGCAGGTGGGAGTCCCGCCCATGTCCCTGCCAATCATCCTGAACCCCGCGCTCATCGAGGCCACGTCCCCTGTACCGCTGCTTCCCGGTCCCAGACCTACAAGTCCTTCTGATGAGGTCAAGTAAGAGAACTCAAGCTACGTTATACCCCCACTCTGTCATCTTTCCAGACCACCACCCCCTTTAACAACTGGACCCAACAGACTTCAACTACAACTTCAAGAGCTGCTCGTCACCAGGTTTTTGAAATGATGTAATATGTATGAGAAGACAAATTAGATGTGACACCTCACTTATACCACATTTGATTTAAAAGAAAAATCCCCCTACATCTGACACCCATTGCTGGTGCACCTTGCATTCTTCGTGCCATTTTTGTGTTTAGTATATTCTTATTCCTGTGGAGACAATGTAACATCATGTCCAGATATTGGGGAACAGAAAATGCAGGATGAAACTAGGAAAGATATTGCAAGTACAAGTCTGAATGAGGTAACTTACAACCTGGGCTGTAGCTGTCATTGACAACACTGAGGTCCTGTTCTCACTATTTTTTTGGGGGAGAATTTATGTGTTTTGGAAACCTGGGGAGAGTTTATGTTGTACACGGTGAACATTTTACTGGCTGATTCCGGTATTTTTAAACTCAATGCATTATATGTATTTTAGACCAATACAAGAAAATCAAAATTCTGATTCCGTATTTACCCACACCAGTTTTATTCTTGAAAGTGTAAGCAAGGCATTAAAGGATAAGGCAGGTGTTATTCTATATTTTTCTTAATGTATTAAAATCACTTAAAAAGACCCAAACCAACAATGTGTTAATCCGTCTCTCAGTACTTTTGGACTTCCCTACTCTGTCTGTGGCTCTCTGCTCCAAGCCCATTGGTTCCACCTGAAAATAGTTTCATTTTTTAGAAAAAGTAATTGCCTGAAGCAGCTGCTCACTGCAGCTTTTAACAAACGTCACTCAAACAGGAGGAAACATGCGTTTGTTGGGGACTATTTTCCGCCGCGGATTAATCCACATTTGGTGAATGAGTATTTCTGGCAGCAGTACAGAATGTGCGGGAATGAGTCAAAACATGTCACCCTGTGCAACAGTGTGGCTCACTGATGTGTCGTTAATAGTTTTCGAACAACAATGGAGCTCTATGGCTCAGAGGAAGAAGATCTATCAGGCACTTATACACACACAATACTTGCTAACAGGATCAATTCATTGTTGGTGTGGCTCTGCGCATCTCTGGGATTTGTTGGTAGTAAGAAAAATATACAATATCACCAGTTTTCATATGTGAGGGTGGAATTATTCCTATATATATTTAGGATCAACATCAGGGATAATCAGTTGTTTTCAGTCTCAAATCACATTGCCTGATGTTGGACATGATTAGAAATGTGGTATAAAAGATTAGAATATCAAAACGGGGGTTTAGTCTAGATTTAGCTCACGCCCATGTTTTCTCATGAACTTGATGGAAATCATTATGAAGTTTTCAGTAGAAGGAGAAACATGGATATACTTCTCACCTGAAGGGCAGCACCGTTTCTTTCTTTCTTTCAGAGGACCCACCCACCCCCAGTTTGCTCGCGCACGTCACGCTTCATATTAATCTAGAGATTTCAGGCAGGGACTGTAAAGATCCACACAAGTAAGTTATTTGAATTTTAGGTACTGCATGTTGTTGAGTAAATAGGATTTCCAGAGCTTTGACTTCAGTCGGATGTTCCAGAGGCCACCCACCCCTGAGGGATCAGTGTCTGATTGAAAACTGTACAGAAACACCACTTTATTTATATACCAGTCCATTTTGGTTTCAGAGAGGCCAGATTCTTTTCTGGCCTCTACTGTTTATTTCTACCCATTTCCTTTCAATTTCTGCATGAGCTTTTTGCCCCCAACATCAAAACACAAGCTTTGATTTGGGGGCACCCTATGAATTCCTCCTCCACTAAACAAAGAGGGATTGTGTGCGCATGAAGGCGTTCTCAGATGGACTGGAGATGTTACGATCTACAACATTCCAAAATGTAGATCCTTGAGTGTGCCGTGAGCTCGGTCCACTGTATGGAGGACAGTTAGAGATCCATAAGGTGACTTGTATGGTTTATGATGAGTCTAACAAATAGTTTAAAGAGTTCAGTATTGGTGTCATTTAATCATGTTCATGTAGCTCGCTGTACAACAGTTCACACATGATTAATCCCCAGGGCCTGAGGAGCTCTTGATGTAACAAGACTGGGTTACTCACCATATCACAGGGAAATCTAAGGAAGCTAATGATAGCAGTCACTTAACGCCTTATTGTTACATTTAGTCACTACTGAATACTTTAAATTGTGATCATACAGCTGGATTTATAGCATTGAAATATTTTACTTTCAAAACCATCCGTCTCTATTTATGTGGTTTGAGGTTTTTCAGCAGGTTTTTTCAGTTAGATAACTTTATTCCTCTGCAGAAGGGGCTATTAAAAAGAAGACAGAAGAGTCCATAGTAACACGGTTCACAAATTCAAATGAAAGTGTCCGATATTCAAAAAATGATTTTGTTCAAATCAGCTAAAATTCTAGATGAAAAACTTGAACTTGAATGTCTGGGCTGCCAAGGATACTCTGGTAGTTTAGGCAGATCACATGACTGACGCAGTGTGGACTGACTGGACAGAGGCTTCATTGAGGCTTATTTATACTTTTTATTTATACTTATCCTGGTAAGGCCAGATGTTTAGGACTGAGTTTGTCATCGTAACATTTGGTGTCTGAGGGTGCTTGCACACCTAACCGGTTTGGTTTGGTCTGATTTAAACAAACTCTAGAGTCCATCGAGTCCATTCTTTAAAAACGAAGTGACCACACAGTAACTATTCCCCCTGTAATGTTTACAAGACTCCTCTTCTGTTCTCCCTTTGTACCTGTTCGTCACTATTTATGACTTATGATAGCCATTATAATTCAGATTTTTTTGACCTGACTTGAATCTTTAGATCAGAATTTGACAACTGAATACATAAAACTTCAAATTAAGTTTTTGACGTGGCAGCACTTACCTACTTGCCAGAGTGGGATTCAGACCACATCAATTCAGATGGTTTTCAAAGTAAAACATCGTAGTGCTATAAATTCCATGGTATTTACGTTTCCACAGTAAGTATTCAGTTGTGGTTATATTTCACATTTAGGTGTTCAGGTTTGCTTCCATAGAAACCTGTTGACATTCTTGCATGCTGATCGTGCCTTGTGTACAATGACATGGACCCTGACAAACTCCCAGAGACTAATTCACCATTTTAATGCCAAATATGTGACCTAGAGTGTGGTGCAGACAAGGACAAGAAAGCTTAACATCCATTGAAAGTGGCCCTGGGATTCTCTTAGTGATGTTTAATGTTATTTATTGAGTCGTGAAAGAGATGATGGACTTTTCCACTGCAGTACAGTTGACATAGATGCATAGTGTCTGTCAGGTAACACTACAGCCTTATAGAGCCACCAACATGAGACATTTTGTAAGTGTGTTTGTTTGTTGTACGAGACTCTTAACTATATCAGGAGCCGTTTCTTGCTTGAACAGGAAAGTACATGAATATAATGTGTATATATAAATGAAAGGTAAAGTACTTTTTACTATGTAATAAATATAATGTAAAGAAAGTGCCCATTCTGGTCGTTGTGTTGTTTTTTTGCCCTGTGAAATACAGACCGTATTCACCAAGGATCATATTTTACCACTGAAAACCTTTTCACAGACTGCTGAGAGCAGTTTGTACTGAGGAACGGGAGAACTCCTCAGAGAAGTGAAGGGGCGGGGTTGACCCTGTTGATATGGATGACATCATGCGTCAAATAGTGTCTCATGAATGAGTTTCCTCACTATGGATACAGTGATTGGTGGACATTGGATCATTTGCGTCAGTGAATGTGAAACAAAAATTTCATCAATACACAGGAGTGAGTAGATAGATTTCATTGGAAATGTTTTAGATATTTTATAAACTATGTCACAAACATAAAACATAGTAAAATACTGACGTGTCTGGGATCAAACACCATCTGCATGTTGGTACTATATTTTTTCCAGTTGACTGAACAAATGTTTATCCTTTGATGGGCTAGTTCAGTAATTCATGTCAACCATTGTGCCATGTGGTGAGCTGCCATGAAATCAGCTTTATATGTTACAGTTGGTCTTTATTTAATGTGCACTTAAACTATCAAATAAATTGACTGAGGAGAGACGTTTGGGGTTGATGAATAATTCGGACAGTCTGCTGAGATATTCAGTAAGTTCATCGGGGACTAGTGTCAGGAGTGGAAAGTTGTGCAAACCGTCATCTCTGGTGTTAATTGTTGTGTTCATTTAGATTTGTTGGTGCACTGATTAGGTCCTAACTAACCTAACTCACCTCCATCAGAATATGATTTTAAAAAGTCATTATTGTATTCTTTAACAAAAAACGGATGTGACGAGGTTCATTACCTGCAGCAGCTGACTGACTGTGAACAGGTCTTAGTGACTCAGGAGTCCTCTGGACTACCTCTGACTTCTCAGACTGAGGAGCTGGTTTTAGCGCTTAAATGCTTTGTGATTTACTCTTAGGATTCTTACAGTTAGGACTGACACGCCTCTTATTCTAAAGGTCTGCTATCTATATGTATATTCTACATTTTTCTTCTTGTCAACAAATCCCATGTGCAGAGCCAAACCAACAATGAATGTATGCTATCTTCTTCCTGTGTGCCACAGAGCTCCATTGTTGTCCAAAAACTATTAAACACATCAATGAACCATTTTTTTAATAATGAAACAATGTTGTTAAAGATTTATTTCTTCAGTAGGAACACGTTGCTTTGAGTCTTCATATGGCATTTGTTGACTATAAGAAAAATCTAGAATAACACCAGCCTTATCCTTTAAGAGTTTCTCCTAACTTGACCCAGTAGTACTTTCAGCCTTTTGTGCATATGGCTACCAGCATGTTATGGTAGAATTACAAATGATGTCTGCTATCAAATGCGCTTGCTCAATTATGACTACTACTACACAGTGTGTATGTGAATTTTTTCTACTGTGCTGACTTTTGAATTTAACATTTTTAAAACAATATTCTCAAAAATGAGACAAAAGAAAAATATACAAGTGTTGAAAGTCTGAGCAGCTCTCTGGTGTAAAACATCTGAGTTTTTATTTCAAAGCAGAATGAGAACCACAGTTTTTTAGTAAACTAACTGTATCAGAAACTACAGAGGCCAGGAAAAAACTGTTATATTTGTACATGGAATGTAAAAACATCATCGATACATGGAACAGTAATGGCAAACTGTACGGATTTAAATAATCTAATCTATAAAGAATGCAATCTCTTGAAGGGACAGTGGAACATAAATGTGAACAGCACTCCACTCACAAATATTTGTTTTTTTCCTCTTTAACCAAGACAGATTCCACATCAAAACCCCCTACTGTCATATCACCTATCTACACCACCTGCAACAAACAACAGTTAGAAAAACAAACCCCTAAAACAAATATGGAAGCAAATCTGTCCCACCAGATTTTGACATTTAAAAGCCATTGAATTTCTAGCATTTAATTTTTTTGCATTGAAATTATGTATCTGAATTCAGCTCTTCAAATGTTCAATAACTCATTTTCACTTTTATTTTTCAATGATATTTCAGAAATTCAGAATCAAAAATTCAAGTTTTAGAAAATACAAATAATACATATTCAAGTTGCTCAAATTTGATAGGCCAAATTCAGATCCCAAAATTTGATTTAAAAATTTCACTTAAAAATTTCACATTAAACATCCGGGATACCACAAATGAGCAATCGATTCTGTCTCATGACCACTGGAGCATAAATTGATTGGCTGGATGTTGGTTTGATTTAAGACTGAATCGATTGCTGATCCTTAGTATCCCAGATACTAAGGATAATTAAACATTAATATAACATTAATGTAATATAACAACATAATTAAACATTAATTAATGTTTAATTATGTTTTTAATTCAAATTTTGGGAATCAAATTTGAGCAACTTAAATATATATTATTTTTATATATTAATTTTTTTAAACTTGTGAACATAAAAGTGAAAATGAGTTATTTAAAACTTGAAGAGTAGAATTCAGAGGCAAACAATTCAGATAAATAATTTCAATGCAAACAAATTCAATGCTAGAAATTCTATGGCTTTTAAATTTCAAAATCTGGTGAGACAGATTTGCTGCCATAAACAGGAAGCCTCACTTGGCGTCCAGCTTGGCCATTTCCTGAAGGTATATTCCAATGCTCTCACTGTCAAACAGAACAAAGTAAATGTTTTTCAGAGAGGAGCTGGTGGACGACACAAAATGGTTGGAGATGGCCTTGAGGATGAGCTGGGCGGCTGTTTGCTTTGGGAATCCGTTCCTGTGGGAGAGATTCAGGTTGTTAAATGAATCTGGAGTGAGCAGTAGAACCAGCTGTGAATAAAGGAGACTTTTTAACAGCACAGACTAGTGAAGACTAATAGCTAAAAGCAACAGAGCGGTAAATGATAATGATGTGAAATGCCACTGTCAATCTAAATCTCACAGATGGAGCTGCATTCTGCCTCTACAGTTACGTGACTATTATTACCGCTGTGGAAGAGAAATGCTTTTCACAACTGCATGGGATTGTTTCACAAAGGACATTTTTTAGAGTCACCAAAATACTGAGAGCCTGCACTGTACAAATAATGATAATGTTAAAGGGCAACTCCGGTATTTTTAAACCTGGGCCCTATTTTTACAAATTGTGGGGTCTAAGTGACTGATAGTTACCAAAAGTAAGTGTCTGACAACATTATCCCTACAGAGAGGATCCCTACATAGATAGACCGTTTTGTTAAACCGTTCCCCCAATCTGAATCGCGTTTCCACCATTATCTTCCTGCAACGACAACCTCTCGCGAGATTTCAGAGCGAGACTTTACCTTGAACAAAAAGGATCTTACTCTTTAACAAACGGTCTGTCTCTGTAGGGATCCTTTCCATAATGTTGTCAGACACTTAGAGTAACAGTCTGAGCCTGTCAGTGGCACAAACAAGCACTTTTAGTGGACGCACTTTTCACGGGCATAATTGTAAAACTAGAGCCCAGGGTTACCCTTAAAGTCTCTGAGGTTGTACACACAATCGGACAGATTTACGTGCCAGAGTCTTGCCATTTCATGGATTTCATTCATTCATTCAGCCTGACATCATGTCCATATTAGCCAATGTTCTGTTTGAAAGGGTTAGCAGGAATTCAGCCCAAATTCAGACATGCATTATGCAACATTGGTGTCATCTGTTAAAGTGGCGGCTTTAGTCTTTTAGACACAGGTAAATGTGAATGTTTACATACGTTTACCTAAATGACGATAATGTCCTCTATGGCTTTATTCAGGCATGACAGGACTGACTGGCAAAGTTTAATGATACAGAGCAAGAGTGTTTTCTGTTCTCTCACAAGCTGCATCACTGATGGATTTTAAAACATATTTTGCTGTTAAAGTCTTAATTAATGACCTCTTGACCTCGTGAGTGAAGACACAGCCACATCAGTGTCACCATTCATTTGAGAATTCTGGTGCTGCTTTATAAAGTCAGACAGTGCCAAAGCATACAATGACAGGATGTTAAGTTGGGACTCTCATTTTTGCTCACATGCTGTATGTTTAGTGCTTTGCTGGATGTTCCTTTATTCATTAGTTGGCATGAATGAAAGTCAAAATATAAGGATAAATATGGGCACGGGGTCACGGTGGTGCAGTGGTTAGCACTGTCGCCTCACAGCAAGAGGGTTCTGGGTTCTGGGGCCTTTCTGTGTGGAGTTTGTATGTTCTCCCTGTGTCCACATGGGTTCTCTCCGGGTACTCCAGCTTCCTCCCACCATCAAGGTTAGATTGACGACTCTAAATTGCCCGTAGGTGTGACTGTGAGTGTGAATGTTCAATTATCAACAAAACTCTTTTGTTTCCCTGCTGAGGGATCTAATGCGCAGGCATTTCAAAGTGCATAGACACTGAGTCTGGTGTCTCTCCATCAAACAGACAGTGAAGCCATTTTCAAACTTGAAGTCAGCAGTAGATTAGCTCTAGTGGATATATGAAGTGGGCAGTGTGTCAGGGTGGAGCTCACCGTCCAGCAGGAAGTGAAGGGAAAGCCACAGACTTGAGCTTTTTCTCCTCTGCTGCTGAGAGGCAGTTCTTCACCGTCTTCTCTAGCTGGTCCTCACACTTGTCTGAACCCCACTGAGGGACGTTACAGTGGATGATGAAGCGGGCTGCCATCCCACTGGCCTGGCTCACTGCCACTGCAGGGTGCAAAGACACAAAGTTGGACAGTTTAACCTTTAACCGCATACCTCAGGTCTCAGGAGACCAGGGACCATATTACACCCTGTCTAGTTCATTCATGGTGGCCCCAGCCACCAGCCAAATGCTGGTAAAATATGGAACTGGGTGGTAGATTTGCTTCACTCACCAGTCAGAACAACTGGCTGGCCAAATTTGAACATTCACAAGCCATTCGGCTGGTGGACAAAAAAGTTAATTTTGCACGCTGTATGTAAGAGTGTGTTGTTTTCTTATTTTTCATGGTACTTTTTGTAGGTAGCAGGTATTGTTTGGGGGTTTTTTTTTACAGCAAGTTTACAACATCTTGTATACAGCTTGAGTCTACAACCACAAACACGCACGCCATAGGGACTAAAAATTGGATTAAGAAAGATTTATTTAACTTTAAAAGTTAAATAAACATCTTGTAAAGCTTACAGTGGTTATATGTTTGCACATCCAAATATAGAAGAAATGTATTGTTTGATATGGACAGTCAGTTCTGAAAAGTTTGGCTTTTTGCTTAAGAATTTGGATTTGTAAATATATAATTTGGTCAAAATAATAAGCAAAGTAATCAAATAGAACTGCAAACAGAGATTCCTGTCATATTCAGTGAATCCAAACAATACATTTTTTCAAAGTAATATAAGGTGAGGGTAGATATGGTCAGGTAGCAGGTAATGTTATGTTTTCCTGTTTGGCCTCATTTTGCGTCACTGACGCTATAAATAGAGACACAGTGCATTTAAATCCCGCCCACAGCGGGGAGGAAAACTCTTCATCGCTCTCCACTGACTTTGTATTGCGTGAAGGTTCCTCCTTGTCACTTCAGTCTGCTAGCAAACAACAGAAACATGGCTAAAAGCTGCGGTGTGGTGGGATGCACTACCAGCAGGGTAAAGAACCCAGAACTAAGTTTTTATAAGCTGCCGAACCCAAAAACTGAACCTTTAAGAAGACAGAAGTGGATCCAGAGGTGAGGCATCAGCAGGAAGAATGGGAACACTGTGGGATCCTGACACTCAGTATGTCTGCGTGTGCAGCAAGCATTCTGTCACTGCTAGGCTAAGTCACATATCCAAATATCAGTTTTAGGCTCACTATGTTGCTGTAAGTTAAGCTAAAGCAACTTGTGTAGTGGAATGTGGCTAAATCAGAAAGCTATGCAGTATTATGTTTGCAAGTGCCTCAGCTAACTACAGTAGCTTAGCTTGAGAAGGGACACTGAGACAGACCCACAACACTGAGTTTGTCCTCTCTGGGAGACATAGGCTGCTAAAAGAATCCTCTGACATGTTTTTAGCTAGCTGCAGGCATTTGGTTAGCATTTAGGCCCTTGGTTGCATATTGTGCTGCAGATTGTTTTCCCCTCCGGTGGGGGTGGTTTTCAGAGTATGATGCGTTGTGCTCTGTCTCTATTAACCCCTAACCCAGAATGACAGCGCTGGAGTGTCAGTCAGATCATTTAAAAGCAGACCTGGAGCTGTGTGACATAAATAACGGGTCTCCAAAGACCCAAGGTGTGTATTAATGTCTGGGTTAAAGGTTGCTTCTAGCTATACCCCAGGAAAATAATGTTTAAGAGACCTTGTCGCTTTCACCAATTTTCTTGTACTCAGAATTTTCTCTTAGACATGAACACAATTCACGATTGGTCCAGATAACGATTAATCCTAGAGTGTTCTCTACGAGCATTTCTATGAGCACTCTCAAATTTCTACATGTGTTTCCCTGCTGTCCTACTTGAGAGCGAATGCCCGCGCACTGTTAAGAGCTTCTTAATGTCGGCTGTCTGTGGTGCTGAATATAATGCTGAGCCTTCATGTAACTTTGCATATTTAATTGTCTCTAAGCCGTGCTATATATTAAAAATACATAGATGACAAAGTGTAAGTGTTAACGACCCAAGGAAATGTTTTATACTTGGAATTGTTCAATATGAAAACAAAGCTTAATGTGAGGTAAACCGTCTGCAGCTTTAGAATTCATCTTCCTGGGTGGAAGTCAATTTAAGAAAGTAAACTTTGATTGGTTCCTATATGTTTTATGAATATACAGGTCATCTATTGTGAATGTCATTCTGTCATCATTTCTGCATCAGACAGACTGTATATAAGCATGTGGCAAACAACATACAACAAATCTTGCTAGAGGTTGAGTTGTTGCAGGAAGATCCGTATACTCTGGCTCAAATAAATAGGGACNCTGTGGAAACGTGAGTTGGAGAGAAGAGTTTACATAGAGGAACTGCTAGCAAGAATTTATTTCCAAAGTCATGGCTGAATATTTAGCTTATTTCGACAATGTAGATGAGGCATTGGAATTTGATGGCTGTCCCTATTTATTTGAGCCAGAGTATACGGATCTTCCTGCAACAACTCAACCTCTAGCAAGATTTCAGAGCAAGACTTTTCCTCGAGCGAGACTTCTGTTTCTGGTTAACAAAAAGAATCTTACTCTTTAACAAATGGTCTCTGTAGGGATCCTTTCCATAATGTTGTCGGACACTTAGAACAGCCTGAGCCTGTCAGTGGAAAAAACACTGGAGCAGTTGCCCTAAAGGATGATGTTGCAGCCATTGCAGCCCGTAGCGGCTGCCGGCTGAGACGATCTACTGGACCATTTCCTTTTTGTAGGTATTAGTAATTTAGACCCCAAAATTTGTAAAAATAAGGCGCAGGTTTTAAAATGCCGGAGTTTCCCTTTAAATCCTTAGGGTTTTACATTACAATAAGTAGTGTTTAGTTGACCAAAAAAAAAACAGAAATCAAACAAACAGAAGATGAAGTTAAACACCCACTACTCTCATCTGTGCTCTTGGATGTTACCACAATTAACACATTAATATCAAACAATGAACAGAACATCTATCAAAATGTAAAAGTTTATCATCTCTTATTACTGCTGTATTGAAACATCATAAGATCCAACTGTAAGCTACTTACTTGCAGTGACTGAATCAGGGCTCTCCCTAAAGAATGTATAAACTGAACCAGTGCATATCAATTCCCCCTCAGCAGTGAACAGACTATATTACCTGGTATTCAACTTTTTGTATCTGTGGGAATTATTTTCATATCTATTTTCAAGACACCTGGCCTGGAAAATTGCCATAATAAAAACAATGAATGAGTCACGTCTTCTAGCCCACATCACCTGTGATTGGCACCTTGCAACATAGTCTGCAGGTAAGGGTGACTATAGCTAAAGTTATTTCCACATACTTAAGTTCAACAAAAACAAATGCGCACCCAGTGAAGTGTACCAAACCTGTCCCTGCAGATCTCACTAATGACAAATGTACTGGGTGTGAACAAGTTGTATCTGAATGAATACAGTAAGTATGAACATAACTGAAATTAACATGACTTGGCCTCCAACAAATTGTGAATGGGTTTACATTCTGAAGAACGTCTTCATGAACAGATTGGGGAACAGAATTATAATCTAATCATTTCTTATAACCTATCTGTTTAAATATGACAATAAACTGAAGATAATATAAGAATGATTTAATGAAGCGGCTTTCTCTTGCACTTGGAGACAACAGGCAATCACCAGCGGCTCAATTTTAAGTGATCTGAGATTGATTCTCACAAAATATGGCACCCACAGCAAAAATTTAAATTAAAATAAAAAAATCTGTTTTACAATGCCTAGCCAAAATAAATGTGTTGTTTTCTACATTTGAGTTGCAGTAACTTGTGCTAATCTCCGTCAGTGATTATTATTATGATGACGATGATGATGATGATGATGTTTGGAAAAAGTTAAGTGTTTAGTAATAAATGAGTACAGGTGCTAATAAAGCAGTGTTTTCATATGTCTGCACCTGCACCACACATCACAGTTACAGATAGATTTTACTGTCCCCAAAGAGGAAATTAGTTTCCACAGAGTGTGCAGAACAAAGATACATACAACAATGTAACATATATACATTTGTACAGAAAAACATAGTGTGTTCATAGCGAGCTATGGAATTTAGCACTGCTATGGCACAGGGGACAAAACCTCTCCTAAAACGTGTCTTTCCCCATCTGAGTGTCCCGTATCTGCGACCAAATGGGAGTAGAGAGAAAAATGGGTTGAGGGGGTGTCCAGGGTCATGTGCTATGGTGAGTGCCATGCGAGTGATGGCTCTGCTATTGGGATCTGAGAGGTCGTTTGAAATCGAAAACGATCTCCATACACGCAAGGGTTTTATTACGGTTTCAGAAATAATCTCGCATATCACGTGACCATTCATGTGCACTGGGCATGCACATGCTGGTGTAAACAGGAAGCAGATTGTCTACTTTGCGGTTGGTTGCTTAGTTAGTTGCAGGAAATACTACACGTGAAGAACAGCAACGGAGAAAAGTAAAAGCAGAGATTTCTCTGCTTGGACCAACAATCAGATGGAACTGTTACTGAAAGGAAGAATTGTAATTCGTTATTAATGTTGGTTAACCACTGGCAGTCAAGGCTGATGTTTGTTTTCGTCTGGGAAAGGGTCACGTGATAGGGGCATGCCGAATCAGGGAAGGACACGTCGTGGTTGATAAGGCCCAATCAGGAAGCTAACGTGGACGTCTGCGTCGTTTTAAAACGCCTCAGTTTCCACCCGTCCTCACTAACTACAAACTAAAACGGGGTCAGCAGCATTTTAAAAGGTCTCCATTTTAGTTATAAAACGCTGGAGTAGTGTAGATGCTAGACGTAAACACAGCAAAAGTTATGCAAAAGTATTAGAAACGTATTAGTGTGGATGTAGCCTCAGGTAATCATTAGGGCTGTAGCCAGGATACTGCTGGCTGGAATACTGAGGTCATGAGTCCAACTGCCCATCGTCTACATGTCTTTATTAATTTGGAGTTTTCCTGTTTTTACTTGGCCTAAACATAGTGTGTTTTCTATTTTATTTCTTTTTTTTTCCTTCTTACAGTTATATGTCAGCGTCAACACAAATGAAAAAACTCTGAGGACCTTTAAAAAGTCATAATGCGCAACTGTCAATTACAGAACTGCACTTTGCATGTTAAAAACACATAGTGAAGACGTAACTTGACTACGTCAGTGGTAGGACTGTCACACCGCCATCATCGTGAAATCATTATCAGCAAACACCCAGCTTGTCAGAAAAAAACATATCTCCAATCATGCATGCAAACGCTGTCAAGATTATGATTACAAAAAAAGGGAGAAATGTGGAAAAAATTCATCAAAATCTAAATTCAGTCTGGACCTGTCTTTACATTCCAGATGTTAGTTCAAATACCCAGAGCGGGTTGACATCTGTAGAGGACATGTATACTAGAGGAGTTACCTTTACGATATTATAAAGTGTATGAGACCCAAATTAGTCAGCATCTTAAGATCCGTATCCAGTCCTTGAGCACAAAGTACAACAAAATGAAAGTAAAACAAGATTTCTGGATTTCATAATCCTAAAATTAGCATAGATAGCTGGTTATATATTACAAGCACATTTGCAGTGCTTTTTTCTCTAATGCAGTAATATTAAATTACTCTTTCCCCACACTTGAGTCTTGGACTGAGTCAGTGGAATACTGATGTACTGTATCAGTTGCTCTGCTTTGTGTACATAGTGAGCAGAGGAGCTGCAGCAGTCACATTCAGCGGACAGCAAACTTTCACTGTTGGGTTATTTTGGAGCATATTTACTCGTCAGTGCAGAAACACACTGAGGAGTAAAAATGCCAAGAGGGCTTTGATCATAATGTTGGTTTTTCACAGTAAAAAGTATACAATGTAAATTCAACTAAAAGGAAACCTTTCAACCCTCCAAACACTATGTCAGCCTGTTTTCATTCTATCTTTGGTTGTGTAATCCTCTGTTAATGAGTCTCACAACACTGGACAGTATGGACAGCAATGTGCCACCATTTTTCCCAAATCAAGGTATGAAGCAGACCTGGATATGACATAACCATCCATCCAGAGAAGGTTCAACTGGGTTGCCCTGTTTATTCATCATGACTGACATACAGCTGATGGTGACAGACACAAAGTCAGCCCTGACTTGCTCACCAACAGCTCAGTGAGGCCAGGAGTCTATTTGTTTAATATCTCCCTTTCACTTTCAGAAGGTGCAGAGTTACTTTTATGTACTGTATAAACATACACAGCGTCCATGGGAGCAATATTAATATTATCTATTTGCTGCATAAACTTTCCTCTAAAAACATAAATGGATGGAGAAGGTGGTTGTTAGTAAGACTAATGGGTATTCCATCAAACAAAGATGTCTATCTCCAAAAAGTCCTTCTTCCCAAAAAAAGGCTTTATCTTTTAAAGGTGCTTTACAGTGAAATATATTACTTTTGTTCAACGATAAAAGTCCTAATGAAAGCTCCTCCAGAAATACTGACATCCTTCTGCAGATTAGCATAATTTAGGATGTAAACAAATGGTAACAATGTCTGTTACCTGTCTATAGGACACTCAATCCAAGTGTGTTCATGCATTTCTTTCATCATTAAAAAAACACTATAACACATGCTGTGATGTGTAAACAAAGCAGAGGACAATGATTGCAGTTACCAGGTGAGCGTGGAGCACGCAGTTTGACAAACTAATTTGTAGCTCTTGCGGAAACTTCATTACAGTCAGTACACTGTGACACATCGCGTGCTGATATGCAACATCAAGAAGACAAGTGTTAGGCTATCTTGGCCCATGATTACACCAACTCTACAGCATCAAGACAGTTTACTCTCAGCATCACACCAATGCCTCCAAATGACTTGCACGATAAGCTGTAAAGTTAATAAGCTAAAGAGCCGCTAGCTAGCTTAACAGGCTATCATAGTAATTCACATTAACACACTGTAGTTACTATCGGCAACTAGGTAATATTAGGTTTGCTACTTCAGGTATCCAAGATGGGAATCGTACGCCTAACGGCATATCGTGACTGGCCACTAGAATGACAGGGAAGGTTGCCCGGCTAACTAGCGTTGTGCTACGTTAACTAGCTAGCTATTAGCTTGCATGGTATATATCATGTTGCGAATGACGTTAACTATAGCAAACATTTGCGTTCAAGAAGCACCAGTTTAAAATGTGATCACAAACTGATCAACGCCATTTTTTGCGAAAGCGGGACAGGCTAAACGAATCCTGTTAGCCAAATACTCTTACTAGGCCGAGATAACTGCTAGAAACAGCTAACGTTAGCTAGCTGAGGTTACAACTCAGCCTGTGTCGTGTTTAGTGTCTGTTGACAATCAGTGGTTGGTTTGTCAAAACTGAAACTGTTGGTGTCGAGGCTTGACAGGGGGCTCCGGTGCTTACCGTGCAACGCTGAAGCCTGGAGAATGGCCCCCGAAGTGCCGTCAATTACTTTGATACTGCCGCGGCTGGTAACGGCCAAGATAGCGTTGAGGGCCGGGTGGTAGGAAAGGCTTCGCAGGCCCACCTCGTCGCAACGCAGGCAACCGTCTCTCAGTACAATCCAGTCTGAGGAGGTGGACGAGCCGGAGCCCGGCGAGGCCGCGGCCGCCATCTTTCCTTATTTTTCCCTTCCCTTCCCTTCTGGGGTTTGTAAGGATCCGATGATACACGTAATACTGCTAAATCTATAAGACTAACTCCGAACTATCACTCCTCTGCCACTGCTGACTCCTTCTGCGGCTTCTTCTCCTCCGCCCGTTACCGCAGCAGTGGCTATTCACCATCGGCACTGAGGAACTCCAGGCTGGGCTTTCTGTCAGCTACACGATTGGTAAACGGAGCTAGCGTATCTCTGTGCCACCTCCCGCGATAACACCAAGTGCAAACGAGAACAACGGATGGACAAAATAATAGGAACACCAAAATAATGGCTCCGCAACAAATAACGAGGTTAAAGGTTTAAAAAAAAAAAATCAGTTTAATGAGCTTCATTGGCATGAAAAGCCAGTGCTTACATTGCCAAAGCAAACAAATATTAATAATAATAATAATAGTAATAACCACATTAGTTATAAATAACTAATAATGACCACAGTTACAACAACAATAATACATGTATACATATTTGTACAAACACAAGCCCTAATAAATAGTAAGTCAAATATGACAATAAGTCAACAAGCAAACAAACAACAACAACAGTCAGACTGAACACAAAAAAGTACAAAAATACAATGTTTCTTTACTGTGCCCAGCAGCTGTAAACACAATTGATGCAGTCTAGTTAAATAGCACCACAAACTACTACCTCAAGCATTACTACACAGTTGAATCTGAAACTTTGACTCAAAACTTCACATTAGAGCCTCGCAGATGAAGCCTAGTATGTATTGTACTGGATTGCATTATATTGTAAGGTGTTCCTGTTTTATGTCTACTAGGACTGCAACTAACAATATTTTCATCATTGATTTATTTGTCTGTCACTTTTTTATTTCTGATTTTTACCTTAAAACAGACAAGAAAACACAAAAGATCAAAAAGTCATTGAACATTTCAACAACACTAACCACCGCAGACCCCACCACCCTTCACCCTCCCAACCACCGGCACACTTTGTTGGGAAAGGAAATTCAAAGAAAGAATAAATCAATAATTAAATAAGAAGTAAACAAAAGCAATGACAATAACTGTAACATTAATGATAATAGAAAATTAAAATTGAATCATGTATTATCCAAAATGGGTGATGAATGGCTGACAGTCCTCATAAAACTTATCAGCAGACCCTGTAAGAGTGAATCTGACTTTCTCTTACTGCAAAAACTGCATTAAATCTCTTATCCGATGATTGTGAGTGGGTGGTGTTTCATCCTTCCACTTAAGGATCAGTCATCTAGCAATCAGAGACGATCTATAGCACTGAATTTATATTTTGTCAGATTACCTTCTTCAACAACTACTCCAGAAGTTGCTGTCTGTGGAGATAGTTGAGAAGGATCTCAAACACATTTGAGAGAGTTTCAATATGTTTGTCCAGTACTCACAGAGTAGAGGGCAAGTCCAAAAAGAATCATATATCTGAGTAACTACACCCTTTCAAAGTTTCTGATCTGGAAATATCAAAAAAAAAAAATTGGGTGAATAAAGCCAAAGTACCATTAATATATACAATTCCAAAAGATTTAATACCTTTTGTGTTCCAGATTTTAAAACCAGAATCTTACAGTGAAAAATGTGATTTTGTCCTAAACTGTACCCAGATTTTAAGGGGATTTGCAAGTGTTGGGTTATTTAAGGGGCACGTGAGGAGAGCAGGTTGTGAAGATATTTTACAAAACAAGGCTTCAGTGTTTTGTTGATCTGACAGCGTCGTCCAATATAACGTGCTACGAATATTGGCTGCCCAATAATAATGTTCAAAGTTAGACAAAGCCATTCCTCCAGGTGGCTTCTGCCTTTGCAAAAAAGCCTTATGAATTCTTGGGGGGCTTATCCTTCCAAATAAATGCTGAGAGAGATTTGTCCAGGGCAACAAAACATCTTATGCTACTTCATTTTTTAGTTAGCCAATGAATAAGTCTTAGTCTTAGTCTTTAAAGTGGCAGAAAATAGCGGGAAAAGTTCTCAAATTGCTTGTTTTGTTGGAGCAACAGTCTAAAACCCAAATATATTAACATTTACAATTTAATTTAAAATAGAGAAGTAGCAGCTCCTCACTGGTGAGAAGCTGAGCAAACATTGCTCATTGGCATTTTTGCTTGATCAACGTATTATCAAATAATTGTCTGTTCATAAACTCGTCCATAAATTGACTAATCACGTCAGCATTATAGTCCATCGCCTGTACATTATGTTTATGTGATCACAGTCATAAAAAAAGCATCCAGTGCTTACTTAAATTAAGCATAATCCCATAGGCCAAACATTTTGACTTTATAAGTGCATGTGTAATAAGTTGTGCTAATAATGACTGTATTACTGGAATGCTTACTGGGACAAACATGGAACTGAGCCATGGTTAATGTTGTTCCACCTGTGCTTTTCAAAATGTCTACAGGGAAAAAGATCTATCAAGAGTAAGCTAACTTGTAGGGAATCTGTTATAATTTGGCTGTTGGATTACAAACAAGACACCCCCAAACAACCTTTAAAAATTGACATTTTAATGTGTTTTACTGCATGACTGACTAACATAATTATGTCTCTAAAGTGTGACGGAAAAGTAAATAGCCTAAACTACATGGAAATATACCCAGTAGAGGTGGCATTTCACCCAGTGTCCCACCACTTTTAACAGAAGTATTTTTTTAAGCTGAAGCTCATTATGCAGTAAAGTACATAAACAAAGTCAGCAGGAAAAACATTGACATCAGGAGAGCGTAGGAGAGAGTTTGAGAGTGAGGGGGAAAGCAGGAGACCAGGGGTTACGTGGCTGGGAGTGGCTGCGCCTACTGCAGTGGGGGGGGGCTCACAGACAGACGGGGAGAACAAGACAAACAGGAAACTACAGGGCAAGAGAAAAACAGAGGAAACATAAGGAAAACAAAGTGGCATGGCACTTAATGTCAAACCCTGGGTCAGAATCTCCATTTGTCCAACACTTAGGTTTCTGACCAAATACCTGCAAAACTGATGACATTCCCATCATCCTCAGCTGTACTTTGTGCTTAGTGCTAATTAGCAGACGTGCTAAGCCCTGCTTAACACCAGCAGTTAGCATTTGTCATTGTGGGCATGTTAGCATGCTAATGTTAGCATTTACCTCAAAGCACAGTCTCACAAAGCTGCTGGCAGGGCTGTAGTCGTGTTGCCTTTGCGATGTTTGTTATGTAGCTTTTGATGCAGCCTAGCCAGTCTTAGCTGTGGCTGTAAATCCGTCTAGTAGGGTTGGAGAATGCTGGCATTAACTGCACTGTAGCTCAACTTGGTAATCATTGAACACAGCAGTTGACTTCATCACTGAATGTGGCTCATAACTAGAACTGACCTTCTCTTTTGAAGTGACCAACTGTCGTCACATTACAGCAGCTGCCTGGATCTGAAAGGTTCTGGAGCAATGAAATGAGAAGAGAAACTCGCATACCCAAAGAGGCTTGTGCTGTTTTGGTTGTCACTGCCACAAGAATGTCATTAGAAGTAACAATTGCTCCTGAATCACTAGACAGCATCTACAGCTGACTGTGTTAAGTGGTGAGCTCAACTTTGGGGCAGCAACTATTATTTCCATTATTGATTGATTATTGTTGATTATTCTTACAATAAATCTATAAAATATCACAAAACAGTGAAAAATGCCCACCACACTTGACCAGAGCTCAAGGTGACATCTTCAAATTGTGTTGTCCGACCAACAGTTCAAAACCCCCCAAATTACCTAAACGGTGCTTCGATTATTACAACTGTTGTTGAAGTTTCTGTTGATCAACTAACCAACTCATCAAGTTGATTGTTTATCTCTACTTAACTTTATGCCTCGTTAAAAAAATAATTCTGACGTGTCCTGTGACTTTTGTTGTGTAAAATGGTCAATTTAGTGCTTATTTGTAATCGATTGTTCTGTTTCTTCATACTTTTTTCAATTAAAGTTATTTCCAGATTTTATAAGATAGAATATATAGCATACGATATTTATCAAATGTAAAGTGACTAATCAATTAACAAACAAAACTGATTACAGTTTCGATAATAATCAGTTTCTAAAGTTAGTTATCAAGTAAGACTACATCATTTGCTGGTTAGAGCTTATGAATACTTGGTTTTCTCAGTTTGATAATCATCGTAAATAGCTTTTGGGTATTTGGCTGTTGTTCCAGCAAAATAATCCACGATCTCTCTTTACACTTTAGAAATGTGATAAGACATTTGTCATTATACCAATAATAATGATTTGCAGATTTAACACACAGCACTTTGCAAACTGACATGAATCAAACATCAGATATGGTTCCACAATAAAGCTGAGTTACGTGAATGTCATACGGAGCCTAATATTGAGACAGAGAAATTGTCTTTGGATTATTCTATTAATATAGTTTAAAAAACACCTAGGAGGATCGAAGCCTAATGTTTTTAGCCAGGCAGTGTGGCTCTACAGATGGAACTGAGGGTTGGCCATTAACTTTGGCCGTGACATGTTGTACAAACATTCATGGTCCCCAGAGGATGAATCCTAATAACTTTTGTGATCCCTTAACTTAACAGTGTGTCCCAAATCCATACTACATACTAACTTTAAGCAGGTTTTTAGTGAAAAGTGAAAAAATTAAGTATACTCTAACCAGACAGCATGCATATCAAATACAAGCATTGTTAGAGTGTGCTGTCGACGGACTCTATTCTCCCACAATGCAATGCACAAAGGAAATGGAGGAGCAGCAAAAATAAACAATAAGTATTAAAGAGCGACATTTTGCTTTCTCTTTGTGAAGTTTAAATGGCAGTGGCTTTCCAAAGTCGATTTCGATTTGTATACTATGATTAGTATGTAGTACTGAATATACTGTATAGCATTAGTATGTGATATTGATTTTGGACAGAGCTTAAGAAGAACATTATACCTGCTAAACATCAGCAGGTTAGCATTGACACTGTGAGCATGCCGACGTTACCGTTTAGCTGAAGGTACAGCTGCGACTTAAGTACAGCCTCACAGAGCCACAAGCACGGCTGTGGACTGCATTTTTGAGTATGCATAATTTTGTTACTTTTCTAGTGTGACTTCCATGCTTAAAACATACAGCATTAGTGTGTATTATGGAATTGGGACACCACTATTTCTGACCTTATAATTACACACTAGTGTCTATATGAAAATGTGTGGGTGAATTCAACCTGTTGAGACCATCTTAAGGGTGTTGCAATATACAGCAGGGTTTAATATATTAAAGCTGTGACCAGCTGTGTTACTGTACAAAATGCAGTAATCAGTCAGGAAATACCAAATAACTATTGATTTACTGTAATTATTGATCAAATGATTATATTCCTGTATGAAACGGTTGACAAGCAGGACTCCGGGGTGGGAAAACAAGGCACCACATTTAGTTGACAATGGTTTATATCACTCTAACTGCCCCAGTTGATCCATTTCTGCTGCAGAAATCCATAAATTAAGAAAACAAGTCTGTGAAAAACAAAAAGAATAAATGGACACTTGTCATAGTACATTACAATGAAGACTCATTATGCTCAACAATCTCTTTCTTTCTGTGTGGTGCTCTCTTTTTCCTTCAGTATTAACATATACATACAAATATTTGGCACCATATTCTTTAATGGGATAAAGAGTAAAAATAAATCATTAATGTACAACCCTGTGAGTAAATGCACGACTGTGGGGACTGCATTGCACTAGTGAACGAGAAGTCTGCATACTGAAGTTTAAGCTGTAAAAGCATATGCATTTTATTGACCAAAGACATAAGGGACAAAACTATATACATTGATATATATTCCCAACATCCACACCATCTAGAGTTGAGTTTAAAAAAGAAATAAACACCTTTTAAAAAAATCCTGGTTCCATAGTTTGACTCCCCCCCCCCCCCCCATGCTCCAGAGTCACTGTCCATGAAAAGGTCCCCAGTTTCAACTCATCCAGTCACACACCAGTATATAGTGATAGGAAGTAGATATACAAAAGGAAAATGGGATATATGAGAAGGGGCTTCTTCGTTTTAAATTCATCTCCAACGAGCAACGAAGCAGCACTGTAAGCAGCCCAGAACACCCCGAACAGCTGAAAGATCAGGACAGACAAGAGAGTGTCAGTACATTTATTCATCAATATTTATGACCGAGAAGTATCACATAACTCAGATCATGTTAAGTGGCATGAAGGAGGATCTTGCTTTTAGAAAAGCTCAGTTGAGAAAGATCTTTATCTTGCTCTGGATTATTCAAAATTATTTTACCGTATAACAGTATTCATCATCTCCTGCCAAAGACAGGCTTTTTCAACTAACTAACGTACTAACTAACTAACTAACCTATTCATGGTAGTTCTTGGACTAAAAATGTATTGCATTCTTGGAAGCTACATTTCCTGCGTAGACACAGTTTAAGTGTGTACAAATGTCACATAGAAAATCGACTTGTTTTCCAAGCCGATTGCTTGTTAAAGATTCACTATTAAGCTTTGGGCTTGCACCACAGACTGTATATAAAGACGGACGACTTAACAGTTCCCGAAAAGTGAAGCAAAAACATCTGTCTCTCCCCCTGGTGGATGGCTGCAGTATGGGTCATAAACCCCGCCCCCTCCATGTTTGTGGATGGTACACAATGGTACGTAAAATACACGTCAAATAAAATGTTCCCAAAGATAATTTCTGTCATTTTAGGTAGTTCGGGCAGGGTGCATGGGCAGGAACTCGATAGATCACTACTGCGCAGACTCTGGCTCCAAATGACGTCACCAGCGCAAGATGGCAGCGCTCGTATTCGTGATATTTTGGCTTAATTTCTGTACAGTGGGAGGAAGTGGAGACACGTCGTCCATCTTTATATACAGTCTATGGTTTAAACAGACAAGACTGGAGGTGTCTGGTTTTGATTATGGCAGAGATTCTATGTATTAATCAAAATGTTACAACAACGTTTTTTTTAAAAACACTCTCCCACGAGCAGTGTATGAAACAGCAGGTGATACTGGGTTTTATGTAGACTAGTCTACAGGGTCATCCAAGCTTTTTACCACAGTTTGTAACAGTGGCACTCTGACCACGGCGAGTGTACCATGTACTGTGTACCGAGGCCTGCAAACTCAGGTGGGCTGAAAAAGGTGACAGTTTTGAAAGCATCCCCCAACCGCCCATAATCAATTCATCAATTATTTATTCAGCAACATTTTTTGTTTCTGGCTCTTAAATGTGAGGATTTGCTGCTTTATATTTATGTCACTGTAAATTAAATATCTTTAGACAAAACAAGTTATTTGAATCCACAATCATTTTCTCTGCCTTTCAATCTGTACCAAGAGTTCAAGGGCTTATTCTTGCTGCTTAGCCATGTGCCTCTTTCTCTCTTTCTCTTCTTCGACCACTTTTCTCCCCCTTGCTTCACTTGAGGACGGCTGGCGGCGAACACTCCGCTGACCACGTTGTGCAACGTTGCAACATTAACTGACGCTGGTAACGTCAGACACACCATACAGACGGAGGTGCCGTCAAGGCAGAGCAGCATGCATGTCTATCCTGGCCGTGAATGTGATCAAACTGGTGCTTTTCTGGAGAGTTAACGTGCATTACGCCGCCGCAGGTGTGTGGGATCTTTCACAGAAAACAACAGGTGCGGGTGTTCTGATGCACGTCACACATTGTTGGCTACAAGCCAATTACTTTATGGACAGCGAGATTAGATTCTCCATCCTAGCAACACATTATCTAGCCATTTAAAGATGTATTTTCACACAACATGAAAAACAAAAGCCTGTTTCGTTAATGTGTGGTGTTTGACTCACTTCGATTAGTGTAGAAACCACATCAAACCCTCCGATCACTAAGAGCAGAGGGGATATAACGATGAGAGGAAGAAGGGAATATCCGATCACTCCAAGAACCTGGCCGAAGGAAACCTGCTCAAAAGACAACAGGACTCCATAAGAAAATGTTCGAGGCATGCGAGACTGTATTTTGACTGGCTGAAGAAGATGACCAGGTGTCAGCTGTACTCACCTCACCACCGAGAACACGAGCCAGCAGGAAGATTGTTAGGGATCCAAATATCCAGATGGTGATGATCCAAGACACAACCTGCGAAATAAAAACGGTGTTTAGTGTCAATACTGAAAATTGTGAGAAGGTACCATGACAATCTTGTGACGTCCCGACCATCCACATGTTTAATCAGATATACTAAAGAACAGCTTCACAAATATCTCTTTATATGAATTTTTAATTTCTCTAAATCTAACTAAAGGCAGCATTCATTGGTTTCCCCTGAATTTTATCCCAGACTGTGAATGAGGCAAAGATACGTAATGTATATCCATTATCACAGATTCCGCCTTTGTTTCCACTGTTCTCCAAAACGCTTTGGGGAGAAGTTCCTGGAAGTCAACTTGGAAATGCAAGTTCCAGGTACTTTCAGGGGTTAGCGTCAGAACTGTCGGTTGTAACTGGTCAAGCAGATGTTTTGTTGTTGACTACAACAACAGTTACCACCATTGTACTACTGCATCTGTATTGACCATAAAATGAATAAAAGACGGACGACATGACAGTTCCCGAAAAGTGAAGCAAAAACATCTGGATCACCTCCTGGTGGCTGGCTGCAGTATGGGTCATAAACCCCGCCCCATCCATGTTTGTGGATGAGACAAGAGCAAAACTGAAAAATGTCAAAGTACACGTCAAATAAAATGTTCCCAAAAATGGTTTCTGTCATTTTAGGTAGTTCTTATCACGCTGATGTTTTTTCGAGTGTTCATTTTTCTGATAAGTTTGATTTGAATTAGTTATTTGATGCTATAAAAAGGGGGTGTCACGTCATGATTGACAACTGTGAGTGTGCTTGCGATTGGTTCGGACAGGCCAGAAACCAAAAGATTTGTCAGCGTCTGGCAGGAACGGGAATAACATGATTTTCTAACATGAAAGAAAATCAATGACACATTCGTCACTTCTACTGCTGTCTGTCCCACAACCATTTTCTTCAATTGCCCTCCAAATTACCTTTTATAGTCGGTTCTCTGTAGGCTTTTTAAAAAAATGTTATGATGTATATCCAAAATGTGCCAGCTGGTAAAATACAGTGGAAATGTGAGGAAGACCCCAGTACCAAAGCCTCACAGGGTTCAGCAAGGCCCTATGATTTCTACGATGCAGAAAACACGAACAGTATAGTGGAATTTGATAATATAAATGGAACTGTAAAATTCGGAATATCGTGGAATTTGCCAAAATGTGGATGCAATTTATAAAAATCAGGGTTTTCCTTACCACTATAAGACTGTCAGATAAAAAGAAAAAAAAAAAAACTATGCTGCTATATTTTGGTGTCATTTACGGGCACTTCTGTACTCTGCTCTTGGTGTTTCACCAAGAGCGGGGCGCCGCTCCTCTGCACGCACGCACAGGGAGCTGTCGGACACGCCGTTTCATTTCCTTATTATTACAGTCAATATCAAAGCGCATACCTAAGCACAAAGTTTACGGGAGAGGGAGATCAAAAATAAATACAATATTTTCTTATTGAATTGCGGAAATTGTATTCATTCACCACATGACACTTTTCACACAAACACACAATCCAAAAAAAACAAACAATGGAAAACACGGAATTTGGGAAAAAATTTAAAGGAATCTAGAAAAAAATTGAAAGGGATTTCATAGGGCCCTAGGGTCATGGGAGACCCCAGGTTACAGGTAGTTAAGTTTCTGCAGTGGAAAAGGGCTGATGGACAATCTTGGAACAGTATGGGAAACATGGCTGAATTCATGAACGCAGATCAAACAGTGGTGTTCATTGGGTCCTGCTCACCCTGAACTGTCCATAGATCGAGATCATGGAGAAGAGCAGCACCACGGCTAGGGGACCCCAGAAGTCCGGGTTGTCTCTGACCACCTGCCGGTTGTAACCCAGCGATGGCATTGGCATCAGCACACATCGAATCTTGTAATAGATGTCCTTCAGGTCAATGTCCAGCTCCTCCCTGCTCACACAGACAAGACCACATTATGGTGACAGAAGCTTTGCACTGAAATCTGCTAGAGAAGATATCGTTTACAAAAGAAAACTATAAAACAGCAACAAATAGGACTACATCATCAGGGTTGCTGATGTTTTAATTTAGTCACATCCATGCCAGTAAGTTGAATCTGCCACTAAAATCAGAGTGGCACACCATCAGCCACTTCTTGCTGACTGGGGTGTGGGTTAAAGTGAAACATGCTGGTTTAGTGGTTCAGCAGTAGCAGCTTCCCTCTACAATTCAGTCTTGAATTGTCCTTTAATAGAGCTAGCGCGATATCACCTAAAATTAATTTTCACAATTAATTGTCACATTTACCTCAGTAACGATTAATAAACAGTATCAATATCAATCAACAATAAAAGAGTCTCCATCCTCACAGTGGAGCTCTTATTTTACTGTATGGAACAATGCACAGAACATG
The DNA here is from genome assembly GCA_002120245.1 of Maccullochella peelii. Taxonomy (NCBI): domain Eukaryota; kingdom Metazoa; phylum Chordata; class Actinopteri; order Centrarchiformes; family Percichthyidae; genus Maccullochella; species Maccullochella peelii. The sequence continues at coordinate 2,838 of LKNJ01003219.1, read as the reverse complement.
GAAATGACAGAGTAACATTTATTTAACATACCCAGAAGTTGTTCTATGAAAAGTTCCTCCGGTATGAAAACGCCTACTGTGTCCGCTTGTGATTAAAGCTACTCAGCTGGTAGGCGTGTCCTCAGTACATCAGTGTGAGCTGTGATTGGACCTTAGAGATGCATGATCAATGTGAGAGTGCTAGCTTGAAATGCACTAAGGCTCTACCTGTTCCTGTTATAGACATTTTGTAGCAGCCACTAAAAGGACTGTGCAAGCTGTCATAAGTGGATACAGCCAGATCCACCGCCAACTGGCTGGGAACAGATGACGTTTGACAAAAGTCAAGCTTTTTATTTTTGGAAACCAGTATGTTAAATACAGAGTGCAAATCTGTGTTCCAAAATAGAAGAAAACATGCTTTTTTTGAAAGAAAAAACAGAAAAAAACAAAGGTGTGAGTTTAACAAAATAGACTCAGAATGTACTCACAGCAGTGGTTTGCTCTCTTCACTGTCGTCCTCCTCTACCTCCAGCAGCCAGCCATAGCCTCGCTGCCTCAGGAAGGTGGTGGCATACGGGTCTTTGCCGCTCTCACTGCCCATGTTTAGTTTAATGTCCGGGGCACTGATGGTGCCGCTGAGCTCTGTGGAGAACATGTTTGTTTGCAGAGTTGAGCATTTGATCATAGACCAGTGTGGCATGTATGACAACATGCCACAAATACAGTATGAATGGTTAACAGTTGGATTGACACACTGCAACAAAAGCCATACTGTATCAGTTCTTGCTCTTGGTGTAGCCTGAGGAAGCTCATTTCCCTGTTTTTGGTTAAAAGGCACCAGACTTCAAGATGCACTACACCGATTTACACATGAAGGTCCCTTTTTTAAACCCATCTCTTGAGGAAATGGCCACCTCACTCAGTATACCTTGCAAACATCATTGAAAATTTGAGTTCCAGAAAATGAATTGTCAACTATTTAGTGTCATTTTTTCAAGCTAATTTGATGGTTCCAGCTTTTCCAATGTGAGTATTTGCTGTCTTTTCCTGTAAATTGAATATCTTTGGGTTTGGACTGTTGGTTGGAGACACAGGAACACAGGTTCCTGCCAGCTGCCATCACCCTTTTCAACAAGTCTCCTCTGTGCCTGGCAGTGAAGCCTTACCTCATTTCCTCTTATACAGTTATTCAACACATCTTTTATATTACTGACTCATCTGCTGTTTATCTTCCCAATCCTGTCTGCTTTTCTTTTGCTTTTCTGTCTGTATATGCATAGCATACATGATTAATATTTTAGACATTTATCCAGTGTGCAGTTAATTCTGTTTAATATTCAAGGACAATTCTGCACCTTCTTGTACAGACTTGCACTAATGGACATTATATTACATCATATTACTGTTACTGTACAACATGTGTTCAATACATATTAGAGTCAATGTTATAGTCCTATCTTTAGGATCTATTCTCAGTTTTTCATATTATTCTGTTTTATATTTTATTTTGTTTGTTTTAGTTAGTGTATATAATTTGGCCGTTTGCTTAGTCTCGTTTCTCACTTAGCTCATTTGTTTTCATGATTTATGCTAAGTAGCTGCTGTAACAATGTCATTTCCTTTGGGATTAGGTACTCTATCTTTCTATCTATTAAACAAAATATATAGCTACTACATGTCTACTTTAACTAAAGCACCTTTGTCATGTTGTTAAGCCATGGGTCTGTTTATTACCTTTTACTATTGTGCATAATTAATTCTGTATACATGCATTACTTCATTAAAAATCTTAACGTTAGTTCCAGTGGATCATTCCCACAGTCTCCATCCACCACAATATGTTACATGATGTGGTGGAAAGCTTGTGAGTGACCACTGTCACAAGAGTGTAAGCTAAGTCATATTTGGTCAAGATAGCTAACTATTGTGCTTCGTCAGAGAGCTAGAGTAGCTCTTTAAGGTCTAATTTTAATGACCTCGTAACTTGGACAATTAGCAAGGCCTCCAGTTTTTCAATGAGGTATGTTAGCTACGTTCGTTAACGATACATGATATCAGCACTGAAATTAGTTGGTCAAGCTGTACATTTAATAATGTACAGAAGCTATTTCGAATAGCACAGTGTTGGCCCACACGTAAGTAAATAGTCCACGTACTATTTTTAGAATGAATGCGTTTGTACCAGGGAGACTGCACTACTTTATGACAACTAAAATAAAGCACGTAAACAGGTATGTTAAGAGGTTAGCGCTTAACGTTAGGCCTCCTAGCTGTGGAGCTCTGCTGGCATTAGCATTAGCCTACCTTCAGCCTCTGTCGAAGAGACGAACGTGAAATCTCCGTTGGTGGGAGTAAACTGCATGGTTGGTTTTATATAACTGCCACGCGCCTCAGGTAGAAAGAAATTACATTTAAATAAATGGTCAGTGAAATATGCCGGGAAGCGTTGATAACGCTGTCATCAGTGAAGTTTAACTATCGCATTTTGTTTTCGTTCTGTCTGTCACTTCTTCGGTGGAAAGCAGGAAGTGCAGAGGAAGCTGGGAAATGAGACACGTCTTATGATGCATTCAAGTCCTATCATGAAGCTGGGACTTTTTTACTTGCTGCTTTTGAATGAAGAGCCTTGTTGTCCTTGGATATTTCCTCCCTCTCTGCCTGTACCCCTGTGCCTTGTGTTGTTTATGTTGTATTTTGTGTGAGACAGACAACTTCAGCTCATTCAGAACACTGCTGCCAGAGTTCTAACGAGAACCAAGAGAACGGAGCACATTTCTCTTGTCCTTAAATCCTTACACTGGCTTCCTGTTACTTATAGAATAGATTTTAAAGTGCTGCTGCTCGTTTATAAATCGC
>LKNJ01003218.1:0-95303 GCA_002120245.1 Maccullochella peelii | reverse complement strand
TGTGTGTGTGTGTGTGTGTGTGAGAGAGAGAGAGAGAGAACAAGAAAGAAAGAAAGTGAGTGTTCTTGCCTCAAAACTTATTTGTGTTCTGTCTCATTCTAGATCCTATATAATATGAATGTATTGCAACATAAAATAGTGGTTGAAGGGGTCATTAAAAAAGGAATAAGCATTAGTATACATCAAGTGATACAGGAAAAGGTTTATTAGAAAGTGTGTTACCTTTCCTTTGTACAGGTCTTCCACAGCCTGCTGAAGGCCCATACCATGGAGGCCCGGGCCATTGTACGGCAGGCCATGGCCATCCTGACCCCAGCTGTGCCTGCCCGTATGGAGGACGGCCACCAGATGTTGACCCACTGGACTCGCAAAATCATTGTGGAGGAGGGACACACGGTACCGCAGCTGGTCCACATACTGCATCTCATCGTGCAGCACTTCAGGGTGAGCAGATATGAAAGAACACACAGAAATTAGAGTTGGTCAATAGTGCACTTCCTTCCGTCAGCCATTGTGGAATGTATCGATTCCCAGCGTATTCATCCGGGCTGGGTGGGGCAGACAGAACAGTAAAAATAAATCTAATTTCTGTCCCTGTAATGTACAATAATCATGTCTGAACATGTTCTGTGGTGTTCATCCCAAATTATCCCACGCTAAGTAATACCTTTTTGAGGATGACTAATTACTGACTATCGAATATCAGCATCTTATACTTTTCACATGGTGTGAGAGGGCAGGTGCCACTCTTGTGTACATCTACGTCAATTTGTTGCTGCTGCCCGCTCCCTGCTCAGTGTGGCTTCGGCAACTGCAGGGGACCGCATGGGGGGCAACAGTTGAGAAGCTATTTTTACTGATTATCCCTGAATTATATGATGCCTCTTAACCAGTCCTAATGGAGCATCAGCATTAAAAGTTGAATTATCTTCTATGGCCAAATTAATAGTTTTTTTGTTATTAGTTAGTTAACTTAATTTGAGTTTCATATTAACAGTAGCCATGACAATGGTGCTGTGCCCTGTTGCTTCCTAAATCATTCATCATTGTTCAGTGGAGCTAATGGTAACCGCCTGCTGCCTGTAAACGCCTTAATGCAGATACATTCCCGACACACCCTTCTCAGTGATGATCAGCAGAGTCAAAGAGCGCCTAGTCTGCTCACAAGTCAACACCAGCAAAGGATCGTTGGCCTTTATGTTCGCCTTCCTCCTTCAACTTCAAAGACACTTTCTGCCCTCTCGCTTCTTCTGCTGATGTTCACCGCCTCGCCGGTCAGAAAGCGACAGTCTCTTAGCCTGACAAAACTGTCATTTTCCTCAGCTCCCCTCTCTATATCACTGACAGGCTGCTCTCACTGGGCCAGATGACTAATCTAATGTAATCACATCAGCATAATTACACTGGGGAGAAGATAATGACTGACAGATGAGAGACTTTGTGTGTGTGTGTTTGATGAAGAAATAGAGAGATTGTGTGCGTGTTTGTCTGTGTGCACACGTGATGGACAGGGCTTAGCCACTCTGTCATTAAGGGGCTGTGAAGCCCCTGCTCTATCGACTATAATTACCCTCAAAGTGAGAAGCTTTAATATTCTTTGACACTGGCAACAGCCCTCAGATAGACATCTCATCTCTTTCTCTTTTGTCTGCGTGTGTCTGTGTGTTTGAGAGTCCCAGTTCAGTTTGCGATGGAGTTAAGTGACTCTTGAGTGTGATGCTTGAGAGTGTGAATTCTCTGGGCTAAGTGTGTGTCATCATGTCCTTGAGGCTAAGTGGGAATACGACTTGAGAGTTTGCCTCTTCTAACTCGGTGTCACAAAGTGATTGAGCAACCCGTTAAACTTTGCATGTGTTATCACCCCATCTTGAGCAATGTATCAGCAGTGTAGAAATGTAGTCACCCCCTTATCTGTTGTGGATGCTCTGAGAGCAAGTTTGCCAAACCAGGAATAAACTTAAATACCAAAAAACAATGTAAAGTGAATCAGGCAAAACTTGCATGTTTCACTTTTTTGGGTCTTACTGAAATTCACTGAGCAGAGTGTCTTTGAGTCTATGTGTTTGGGTTCACCATCTGGTAAGGCAGGAAGGAGTGTTTTCTGTGTGAGGAATGTTTTTTGATGCACCCTCAAAGTGTGGGGGAGTTTCCTCTCATGTTTCCTCTCAGGATTGTTTGTAAGGTTATAATCCTGCAAAACATATCACTCTTTTCCCACTCTTCCATACTTGGATTCTGCATCTGGTGATTGTGCAGAGTGGAAGCTCAAGTTGTGAGATGTCCAAATAAAAGCAAAGAATGCAAAAAAAAAAAAAAAACAGGCCCCAAGCTACTTTGGCATTTTATGTTGAAGTTTGGGTTCTTTACGAACTGCTCTGTCATCTGTTCAGACTTGCTGGGCTGGCTATCATTCCTCATGTGTACTTCTTCTGTTTCTTTTAAACTCTGCCATTGGCATCGGAGACCATCTGCCACCGGTGAAAATGCAGCAAAGTCCTACCTGACACTTTGTGTCTAAAATACCAAATATGGAAGCTTTCATGAACAAGATATTCAATATGTTGAATCACTACTTAATTTGATATTATTCTATTCTATTAATTTTACATGTTATTACTTACATTTTTACTTACTGCTGTCTCTTTCCAGGTGTACTACCCTGTGCGCCACCACCTGGTGCAGCACATGATCAGTGCAATGCAGCGTCTGGGCTTCACCCCCAGTGTGACCATAGAGCAAAGGAAACTGGCTGTGGACCTGGCCGAGGTGGTCATCAAATGGGAGTTACAGAGGATTAAAGACCAGCAGGTATGTTCCTGGATTGCCATAAATACACACACACACACACACACACACACACACACACACACACACACACACACACAGTCACAACAAAATCCAGGCAAAAAGGCTGTCTGAGCTACACACAGTTTTTATTGAATTATCTTTTATTACCCTTATCAGTTTGTGACTAATAGAAAGAGTGTTGTGGCCGTGTTCCATAACTGTGCTGCCAAATGATGTCCTTCACATCACACAATATTTTATTTTAAAAGTTGCTGATGAATCAGTGCCAACTGGAGATGCTTATTATTTCACAAGAAAAAGCCATTTATCATAGAGATTAAAAAAGGTTCTTAGTCATATTCCATCCATACCATCATGACTCATAGTCCTGTAAGGGCAGATCAGAAACCTTGACCAGACAGACACATATGTTTCATACTGTAAACTGTAATTATGTTAACTCATCTTCACCCCATCCTCCTCTTTCCCCTCCTGTCTTCTCCTCTCTTCGGTGTGGCAGCCTGAGTCCGAGGCTGAAGTAGGGGCTGGCGGGGAAGGGACTAGCGCGGGTGCTGTGAAAAGAGCACTGTCTCTAGAAGCTGCTGCGGCTGCTGCTGCTGCTGGACAAGACGTCAAGAGGTTCCGCACGGCAAGCGGAGCCGCCTCCACGGTGAGCTCAATCCACCATCACTCAGTAGAAGGTGGCTGTGAGTGCCCTGTCACTTTAGCCAGGACTGTACTTCATTATCTGTGTTATCTGTTACACCCTCCAAATTGAACATTTACAATGAACTACCTTCAGAGTTCTTGCTGGCTGTCCCTGTGTTCCACTCTTCTCTGAATGATTGCAGAACAGCTTGGAAGATACTTTGATCAAACATGAAAGATACTCTGATCATTTTTACGTCTGTCTGAGAAATCTGAAAATTGCCAGCAGGAGATGTCAGCATGATTGTTGTTGTCTTAATCCATTTTTCCTTACAACAGTATTGCATCCTCACATCCGTTTCATCTCGAATCCCACAGTGATCTGTTGGTTTTTCAGTCTCTAAACTTGATGGGATGCCTTTGTTGCAAGAAGTTGAATTACACTATGATCAATCGCTGATACATACATACAAAAACTAATCTCTCAAATGGCCATTTTTATTTAGAATAACTCCATTAGCTTGCTATCACAGGCCTCCAGGTTTTGCTTGACACCCTAATGATACTGCCTGACTGCATCTGCAGTCCCACCACAGTCAGTGACATATCTGTGCGGCTGTGTACTATAGACTAGACAGCCATGACTGGGCAGTGAAAACACAGTTTGAATAAAGTTCATTTATATTGAGATATTTCTCTTGATGAATTTTGGTATTTGTAATGAATTCCAAAATGTGAACATCCTCATTGAGAATGTTGAAACCTTCAACTCATCAATTTGTGTCTTCTGTTCAAGATGACCCTGGAATAGATCAAAATATGGGTTTTTTTCATATGTCAAAGTATATATGATTAATCACCACAGTGATACTATAGAATTAGTACTCCTGTTCCAAATCTGACATATTAACCAATATTGACTTGTCTCTATCTGCATACAGTCACCTGCAAAGCGACTCAGAGTCTTTACTTTAGACTTTAAGATGGTTTGTTGATGTCTTAATGACATTGTAATTCCCAGCTTCTGTTACCTGATGTCAGGAGAAAAACGCAGTAGCAGCATTTGTTTCTGCTTGAGCCGAGGAAATGTTAATTGCTCAGAAAGTTACCCGGATAATTATCAGAAAATCATAGTTGTAGCCAATTTTTTTTTCTATAAGCAATGCAGGCAAAAACCTGTCTTTGTGCAGGCTCTTTGATATTCCCTCCTAACTAAGCGCTCTATGCAGCGTTTGCACTGCTGTCACAAGTCTGTTTAGTTTCTTAGCCACTGAAAGTTTAAAATCTTCTGTGTTTATAGAATCTTTCTTTTCTCTTTATTCAAACAAAAAAGATCTGACATATTAATAATTGTAATGTTTATATGTTTGTTTTTAGGTGTTTGGCCGTAGCCAGACCATGCCAGGTACAGAGACCATGCTCACCAAGCCTGTTGAGAAACAACATACGGACACAGTGGTCAACTTCCTCATCAGGATTGCATGCCAGGTAACACCTCCAACATAACCGCCCCACGCACCCACACACACACCCACACCCACACACCAGATACAGTTCTGCCATCCATAGCGCCTGCCAGGTAGGACAGAACTATCCTAACCTCTCAGTGGTGAAGGTAGGACACACCTGGTGGCTGTCCTAAACGCATCTCTACACACATGCACACACACACACGCACACACAGACACACACACAGTCCTTTATGTGTCTCCTCACACACCTGTCCCTTGGTCTAGTGGCAGTGATGACCTTGGGTACAAGCCTGAAATAGATTGTTGAGATTTCACTCACCTTGACTTTTCCTACTTTCTTTTTTTGGGCCAAGCTCCATTCTCACTGTTCATCCAACCATCTCTGTTGAATATAACCTTCTGTGTAACTGCTAGGGATCACTCACTGCTCACAGAACAGACTAAAGAAACATAATCTTTTCTTTGTGTTCCACTTGATAACAGTGCATTGTGATACTAAAGTGATCCCTGTAGAAACATTTTATCTTTTCACTGACCCCAGGGATTACCATCAACCAAAGAACACCACACCTAGGGCTGGTAGGGATTCATTGTCTTGCTCAAGGATGTTTCCGCAGGGTGGATGCTTGTCAACATGTGCAGGACTTCCTGATTGCAGGACGGTCTCCTCCCTGGCTGTGCCACTGTTAAACTATAGCTGCATGAATGAAATTACAACATATGGTCCTTGACCTTGTCTCTTCCTGCCATGTGTGATTTCACACCTCGTCAGGCCACCATGTGATACTGAAGATGAAGACCCATTGTCATTGATAATGATAATGATACCAACCTTCCTCCCCGTCTCCTCTCTAGGTGAATGACAGCACCAACGTGGCCGGATCTCCGGGGGAGCTGCTGTCCCGTCGCTGTGTTAGCCTGATGAAGTCTGCCCTCAGGCCTGAAATGTGGCCTCGCGCCGAGCTCAAGCTACAGTGGTTTGACAAGCTGCTTATGACGGTGGTAAGATGGCACATGCCTTTAGAATGACTCAGTCAGTCATTATGTACCTTATTAGGCTGCCTTTATGTTTCATATAGCCAAATTCATGCTTGTGTTGGTGACATTTTTGGCGTTAAGCCGTTGTTAATGCTGTGTTTCTGCACTGCATTTCCCAGAGATCACTTGTCAGTCACTGTCTCCAGACCTGTAATTGCTTTTTCTTGGATTTTCCATTGCTGAATATTAACTTTCTAAAAGTGTCCGGCTTATCTTATAAAATTTTTTGATGGGGACTATTGCTGTTCTTCCAAAGACATTTGTTTATGTGAGCATGTCACCGATTATTTGAAGTTGCTAGTGCAAGTGTATGTCATCAACAGTGTTTTAGGCAAACAAGTTTGAATAAAATTCTAACTAATCAGGCTTGTTTTTTCCGCTCCAAGCAACTAAGTAGCAAACAGTAAAGGATAACTAATGGGTCTCTGCCGTTCGCCTTCCCATAGACTGCAGAAGTTTCCCTGTCCCTGCTTAAGCACTGTCTTAGTGTTTGCTCTAACGTCTCTGAGTCCTTTGTCTGTTATCAGTAATACATGAAGTGAGGCGCCAACCACCATAATGACAAAATAATGACAGTGGTGAGATACCAGGAGTCTGTCCGGGTTGGCCTGTGCCTTCTCATTCAATCCCCCACCCCTCTTCATCCTAAACTCCTCATCCTTGCCTTCTGTATCGCCCCACTGTGCCTCTTTGCATCTCTCCTCGCCTTCCCCTCTGTCTCTTGCCACCAGTTCCTCCTCTCATCTCTTCTTTTCTTTTCAGCCTCTTATCGCAGCCTCTCTTCTTTCTCTCTTTTTATCTGTTGCTCCTCTCCTTCTCTGCTCATCTCTCTGGTCTGATTCAGCGCTGCTGTTCAGATAAGGTTATCACCACACAGTGGCAATTGTCACATACTTCCCTTGTTCTCTTTTGGGGATCACTGCATCGGCCACGCCTTTCTCTTTGCCTACACACACACACACACAAACCCAATCAGGCCCTCCAGATCCCATGGGGATGGTCTGACAAACAAGGCTGTAGGTCTTATGCAGATGCACATACACAGGCCCTTTCCCCTTGGGAGCATGCTCTACCTGCCTAGCCGTCTTACTCAGACTAATGAACAATGCTCTAAATCGGATGACCTTTTATCATCATTTATCATTGTACTGGCTTGGCAGTGATTAAGAGTCAGGAGGAGTGACGTGAGAGGGCACTCAAGGAGGGGCAGACAATCACGCACATACATACATACATACATACATACATACATACATACATATGCACTATCTGCATGGCTCCAGAGATGAGGTCCCATTCTGTTAATACAGTGCCAAATCAATACTGCCCTAATATCTACCAGGAGCCTTATCACAGGAGTCACCTTCTTCATTAGCCAAGATTAGTGCCATGGATCTGTCCCAGATTATCCTCTTGGCCCTGCCATCATTGTAAACCTTGATTGCAATTTAGACAAAATTAGGACCCGATGTTGGCCATTGATCTTTAGTTTAGCACCGATCACATTACCTTGGTTCTTTTGTGTGAGAAATACCTCTGTGTGTAGAATATTGATTTCTGAGTTGTCTGGAATTTGTATGAAATAAAAACCTGAATGATTAATGCATCCACTGATGAATTTGCACTATAGTTTTTCTTGCTTTGTTTTAGGTTTGTATACTTGCATCTAAAAAGATAAGCCTGGATATTTTCCATGATATGGGTATCACATTTAATTAAGAAGCATAATAGGTATAGGTGCTAAATATTTCTGTCTTTTGTAACACAAACTAAAAGTGACACTTATACATGTACACACTTATTTTACTCCTCTGACTGGTTTCACTGTTCTCTTCTCTGTCCTCTCAGGAACAGCCAGCACAGGCTAACATCTCCAACATCTGCACTGGACTGGAGATTCTCTGCTTCCTTCTGACAGTGCTGCAGTCCCCAGCCATCCTCGCCCATTTTAAACCCCTCCAGCGGGGCATCGCTGCATGCATGACCTGCGGCAACACCAAAGTCCTGCGGGCTGTCCACTCCCTCCTTTCTCGCCTCATGAGCATCTTCCCCACTGAGCCTAGTAAGTTGCTAGTGCTTAATTTCTTAATTTCTAACTGGAACTTAGTCAGGCAAGCTATACTCATAAACTCAGGAAAGCACTACATGTCCGAGTTGTGTGGGAAAATTGCCAACTCCCTTCTGTGTTCATTGAAGATGTGCCAAAATATATGGACCATTGCTCTGTTGATTGATGCTAAAATTCTTAAGTTTGCTTTTGTCATCATGCCATGTGCTAAAAGCAAGGGATTTATTTAGATGCTCAGCTTTTCTTTGTTTGAAGCAAACACTGCTCTCTCCCTCTAGGTACATCAACAGTGGCATCTAAGTATGAGGAACTGGAGTGTCTGTATGCTGCTGTGGGCAAGGTCATCTATGAGGGACTTACCAACTATGAAAAAGCCACAAGCAGCACTAACCCCACACAGCTCTTTGGTAAGACCCAGCTCTCCCTTTTTTTCTTCTTCTCATTTATCTCTTTCTAGCCCCTCGTGCTCTATTACTCACTTTGTTGCTCATAAACTTTGTATTTTTAAAATATATTTTTCACACTCCTTTTCCCTACAAATGTCAAGCTACCTCAGTCACATTTAGCAGTTAAGCCAGTGAGTGGGTCATTAAAATGCAAGCCGATGGGCCCCACCGCTCGGGCTAACATCTGGTCTGTTTAAACGGAGGCCACAGTCCAGCGGTTTGGGAAAGGTTGTCTCGGGGAGGATTGCTGCTTTCGGCCACCCTCCCTGTACGAACATTACTGTTATCCTCCCAGATGTCAGAGGGTATTTATGGAAAAAGCTTACATTAAAGCTTATTCCAAGGAGACAGTTATTTGATTTTTTTCTTTCTTTTATTTGAAATATACAGTAGCTTTCCAAAGAAAGCCCTCAAGGTGGCAAATGACTATTGGAGAGCAGTCGAAAGGTAACGCTATTTGATATGGTTTCCCAAAATGGCAGTTGTGGTCAATAAAAGCTTTTGGTATCCTGCTGTTACAGCGAGGTAGCGCAGGCATGATGGGTGGGGGTTGTGGGGGGTGACATTTTAACATTTGTCTCCCCTCCAGGGAGTAGCAACAGAGAAGGACATTACTCACACCTATCCCTGCCTCTGTGACACTTTGGAACTTTTGTTAGATTCCCTCAAAAAAAACAAAAAAAAAAAGAGAAAAAAAAAACACTTTGTCATGCTGTGTGAATGAGCACAAGCTGACTGCAGGTCTGTGTGTGTGTGTGTGTGTGTGTGTATGAGGTTGGGGTTCTTGTCAGATTATTGTATTTTTCATTTTTCTTCCTCCCTTCCCATTCATTTGTCTTCCAGGAACACTGATGATCCTGAAGTCAGCCTGCAGTTACAATGCCAGCTACATCGACCGCCTCATCTCAGTGTTCATGCGCTCGCTACAGAAGATGGTGCGGGAACACCTGAGCCCCCAGCAGGCCAATCCAGGGGTCACTGAAACAAACACGGGTACATGCATGGACATGGACATTCAGTGGAAAGATATGAGGAAGCCAGGCTCAGTCATAACAGACACTCTCATATACAGTATACCTTATAAAATAACTTAAAGAATGATCACACACAAACACACTTGGACAAATGTATAAGGAAGGCATGTTCAGTATACAGTAAATGTGTAGCTTTGAATTGGGGTTTTAATAAATACAAGTTGTAGTCCACTATCGATACAAAATAGATTCTGACCATTACATAAAAACAGTCAACTAAATAATTGCTGTACTAAATCTTCCTGTGTGGCTCAATTATTTGACCCAGGTCCCAGGCTGTTTGACACAGCACCTCGCCATTAGAGCTCAGAGATCCACCAGACTGCACACCAGACAACTTATTCTGCAGGGCTACAGTTAAACCTGGCTTGCATTATCAGGAAGGCTAGTGTGCGTACTTTCCCCAGTGCTGATCCAACAAGGGGTTGACTGTGTGAGGTCAGCTGTACACAACACACGCACACTCACGTGGTGACCTTCCTCAGACTCCGTTAGAGCTCAGATATCCCATGTATCTCAGCAGTATCAAACGTATCAAAAGTTCTATATCAATGGCCGCAGCTGTGTTCTCAGTGGCTGTGGTGGTTCAGGGGAGATCCACTCCACAGATAGTCTGGTTTCACAGGGAACGTTACTCAGCTCTAGTTCCCACTCTGTATTGTCTCCTAGTCTCTCTCCGGATAAAGCAAACAGATGGTCACCTTGTGCTGTTTTGCTATGGGTTTGAAAAGGTAGACACTGTTTGACGTGAAACCTCTTGACAACATGCCTTGAATGTCAGTCAGCAAGGGTAAAGAAAGAGAAGTTTCACAAGTTTAAATGCTTTAGGTTGTATAGCTGTCTCATGACTATTACAAAATTCATCCAGCTTTCCTCTTCACTTTCTTCTCTGAGCTTGGCTTCACCAGGTTTATAGAAGTCAGGCAGTACACAATTTCTGTCGCTACTTCTCAGATGGTAGGTAATGGCTGTAAGATACTGTCAGTGTTTTAAATGGGACAATAATGACTATATTGTGAAACGCAGACATTTACCCTCCACTAGGAGCACTTATAGTCACTAAGACCAAAGGCTATCTGACCAGCGAGGCCTTTGCCTCTAAAGATTGTTCATGTGTCACTAATCTAATAAACTGAAGTAGTTCCATCCTGATTGTATTGAAACTGTTTAGTTGTATTTTGGCTGCTATCATTATTTAAAAAAAATATAGAAGTGCGTGGTTCACATAGAAAAGGCTGAAGTGGTGATGTAAGCATAAATGTGTTCAAGGCCAGCTTGAGTCTTGAGAAAATAGGACACAAGCTGAGACTTTTGTTACAGCTCTTAGAGTTTAGAATAGCAAAAAAGGATATATGGTGGTTGCTTACCTAGCTCAATTCAAGCTGGTGGCTTTGAAACTTATTTATATAAAAACTTAGACAATAATGTATCCATAAATGTCATGAAATACTTCCCGTCAGTATTAGTACTAAAACTGTGACTCTGTTTCTTGGTAGCTAGTTTATCTCAGTCCTGCTTCTGACTGTTAACCTCTCTGTTCTCACAGTGACCAGTGAGCTGGTGATGCTGAGTCTTGACCTGGTGAAGACTCGACTGTCTGTCATGAGCATGGAAATGAGGAAGAACTTCATCCAGGTCATCCTCACTTCGCTGATTGAGAAGTCACCTGACCCCAAAATCCTCCGCGCTGTCGTCAAAATTGTTGAAGAGTGGGTGAAAAACAATTCTCCCATGGCTGCCAATCAGGTAAGAAGGAGGCCATTCCCCCGTAAGACAGTTCAGAATGTTAGATTGTGAAACCATCTTAAGATATACAAATATAATGTGTACAAACAGGTAGAAATGCACGATTCATCAGATCATCGCATTATGTCTTTGATAATAACAGGTGTGAATCAGAACTGAATCAGCAAAGTACATTTTAAAAGGTGTGAAACCTTTGGACAAACAACAAGCAAAGCACATTTTCTAATCCCAGTGAGGTTAGCATTAGCGTAATACCCACAGAGGTGTCATTGGTCTTTATTTTCTTTTGGAAGGAGAGCAAACAGTGTAAAGGGCTGAGGTGGACAGAGAGTTGCAGTCCCAAGAAAAAAACTGAATAGGTTATCTGTGTTTTTGTTTTCTCCCCTCTTCCTGCCCTCTATCTCTTTCATTTTCATAATACCTTTTCCCTCTATCGCTCCTTTCTAACCGACATCCCTCTTTTCCTCCTCCTTCCAGATGCCCAACTTGCGTGAGAAGTCCATCTTGCTGGTGAAGATGATGACCTACATAGAGAAGCGTTTTCCCGATGAACTTGAGTTAAACGCCCAGTTCTTGGACCTCGTTAATTACGTCTACAGGTAATTACCGCCATTCATCACATGGCCAAATGGCCGTGCCACTGACGCCATGCCGCCCTTGCATCCATCTTAACAGGAGGGATGAAGGTCGGGAGTTTGAGGTGGGGAAAGACAAGGGAGGCTGGGTCAGGGAGCAACAGAAAATGGAGATGAGGAGGAGGGGGTTTGAAGTATACCATTCATCTTTTTTTTTTTTTTTTTTTTTAAAGATGGAAGTGAGGATAGGGAAAGATAGATCATGAGAGATGGGTGGAAATTGTTAAAATCAGTTTGTGGTATATGGAAGTAGTGGAATGAGTTAATAGAAATCGAAGCTGTAGATTGAATGTGGAGAATAGGAGTGTGGCATTGTGCAGAAAGGGTCAGAAAGACAGCGGGTAGTGATAGAGATAGGTAATGTGCCAGGGCCTTTCAAAGGGCTACAGCAGTGTCAGGACTCATGACAGGACACACAGCAAGTGGGGACAGAGGGGAGAGACTGTCTTACTTCCCACTATTCATCAAACCATAGCTCTCTTTGTCTTTCTGTCTTACACACATACACATTTGATCAGCCAAATGCATCCTGTATCCCTTCACCCCATCTGCACTTCATGTCAAGAGATTCAAAACGAGCAGTAAAGCCATGATGAACAGCAAGTAATGATAATGCAATGATAAAGCAGCTGTGCCAGAACCATGTGTGATTAAGAGAATGGCGCAAATAGGGGCAATATGCAGCTGTGGTAGCCTCGCCTTCGTTGTCGCTTTTATCCCACCTCCCCTCTCTCCTTCTGTTGTGTGAATCATACCCATGAGGCCCATTCAGCGCAGCAGGATGATGTAGAAATGATGACATTTGTTATTTAAGTGTTTAACCCATGACCGTTAGTGCTTCGCTATCACTAGAGTCTCCACATCAAAGATACTTTTCACCCAATATATTCAGTGTTAACTGCCATCTCCTCCCACTTCAGTGATCTTCAGTGTTAAAGACATGGCTGTTTAAACATGCTGGCACCTTGCGTTTGAATGTTGCTATGAGATTACCTATTGTGCTTGTAATATGTTTGGAATCTTACCTGCCTGCCATATTTGTAAATAGCCCCTTAATCCCAATTGGTTTAATTGTATTCTGCTAATTAGTAGTATGTATAATTATGTCTACAGTTACACAGAAATACCAGAAAGAATTGAGCTGTAAATATCAATGACTTTCTTTGTATTCTTTGAATTATTATAACAATTAATCAAGTAATCAGACTAACAGTTCACTTTTCAGTAACTTTCAGTTACAGAAGATGTTCTGAATAAAAATTTTTTATTATCAACAAAGTGCCTTCATGGGTAAGAGCCAGCATGCAGTCTCTGTAAAATAAATGTTTTGTCCATCATGTTATTCAGGGATGAGGGCCTATCAGGAAGTGACATCACATCCAAGTTGGAGCCAGCCTTCCTCTCGGGGCTTCGCTGCACTCAGCCACTGATCAGAGCCAAGTTCTTTGAGGTGTTTGACGCCTCCATGAAGCGGCGTGTCTATGAGAGGCTGCTCTACATCTGTTGCTCTCAGAACTGGGAGGCCATGGGCAGCCACTTCTGGATCAAACAGTGCATAGAGGTAAACAGAGTGCTGCCTCTGATCTTTCAGCAGGCCATTTAAGCCTTTTATACACCATAAAAAAGAACATATTGTTGACTCATAAAACATGTCTTTCTTTTTTTTATCTCTTTTGTTTTAGCTAGCTTTTTGTCATTCCTGTCACTTGCCATGCCATTTACTGTCACTGATCTTCTGTTTTGTGTTTTGCACTTGTTTGTCGTTTTCGGTGTGTGTGTGTGTGTTTGTTTGTTTGTTAGCTGCTGCTGGCAGTGTGCGAACGAAACACCATCATCGGCACCAGCTGCCAGGGGTCCATGCTCCCGTCTATCACTAACGTCATCAACCTGGCTGACAGCCATGACCGCGCCGCCTTCGCCATGGCAACGCATGTCAAGCAGGAGCCCCGTGAAAGACAGAACAGTGAGACCAAGGAGGAGGTGGGATACACAAACAGAGACACACACCACAATGCGTCAAGAGACATGCTCTCTCACATAATTTAGCACATTATCCCATTAGTAATGTGTTACATACTGTGGTCTTGAGAAAAGATTAAAGCCTTGCTTCTTGGCCACCTCTTCTCTTCCGTCACCCACCTTACCTAGAAGCTGTTGATGGTTAATGTCATAAAAAGCCCTTTCTAAACAGCATCTGTCCAACGTGAAGACTAAATGTCAAAGCTCTCCCAAAAGACAATTGTTTATTTTTTTCTTCTCTTGTGGTCTCTGGCAGGATGTGGAGATAGACATAGAGTTAGCACCAGGTGACCAGACAGCCATTCCCAAGAGTAAGGAGCAGGCTGAGAGAGATGCAGGCAACCAACTGCACATGCTTACAAACCGCCATGACAAGTTTCTGGACTCACTACGGGAGGTGAAGGTAAGGTTGGTCCTTCTGAAACCAGTATGTACTGTGTCCTTCGGTTCAGAGTGTACCAAGGGGGTTGACGAAACTGAATGAATGGTATATCTAAGCATCCAACTACTGAGGAATTATCAAAATAACCCTTGGCAATATTAGAGAATGCAGTGTGTGAGATATTGAACTTCATCATATTTTAAAACATTTTCCCTCATCTATACTGAGCAGAAGTTTTTTATGATCCAGAGTCCTGCTGATTTTTATTCTAGCTATAAAACCAGGAACTGATTTTGACCTGGGACATCAGTGGAATACAATTAACCACCCAGTAGGATAGTACATCAGCAGTGCTCTTGAGTCCCGAAGACAAGGATTAAGAACCACTGCCTTGCTGAGTCAGCAGCTGTCATTTTTCTCTGCTCTGTGTTAGACGGGGGCCCTTCTGAACGCTCTGGTCCAGCTTTGTCACATCTCCACACCGCTGGCTGAGAGGACCTGGGTTCAGCTCTTCCCTCGCCTCTGGAAGATCCTCTCTGACAGGCAGCAGCATGTGAGTATAACTTACTGGCCTGTCTCTAGTTACACCCAGAGCAGAGAAGCCCAGAGCTAGGTAACATCAGTTCTATATGCAGTGTATTGTAGTGTTGCTAGGAATACGATAGAAGTATGCCGATGGTTGAGGTTATATGCGTAACCAAGTCAACATATTATCAGATATTGTGAATATTCTATAAGAGAAAGAAATACATGCTGCTTTGTCACTATACCTGAAAAATCTTTTAGCATCAGCAACAACAGAATGTCCATCCAACTTTGTGGAGATATATGTGATGTAATTTTACATGTTAGGTATTGCCAAAATATTTTACCTTTGCATGATGCAGCTTGCATATTGTATGGCTCAACCCACTACTTAAAATCCAGAATGTGTCCCCTGGTTGGAAAATCCAAAATGACAGTTCAGTGTCTTTCAAAATAGAAATCATAAACACAGATGCACACTTATCTCTACTTTCAATCCTCAGTATTTTTGACTTGCACATTGCCTACACTCATCCACTCCCTATATCCATTTCTTTATTTTATCAATGACGTTAGTAAGCAGACAGTAACTCTGACCGTGGCCATCCCATTTCTGTCTTAAAACGTGCAATTCCACTCAATAAAGACAGATTCATTTATGCAAAATATGGAAACGAGAAACCGAGGGAGGAAAGCTGTAATGAGATTAACGAACCAGATGCGTATAGAGTATTTTGAGACTTGTTGAAAGGCCTTGATTTGAAGTGATTGAGCTCTTAAACATCTGACAGGCATGAAGTCACAAATATGTCACGTGTTTATTCTGATGCCTGCCTCACCTCTGCATTTCATGCCACCATTACACCATATCAATTTATGGTGAAAATAGAGTGATTACTGCTGCTCATGCTTTATATATCTGGACTGATTATCACAATGAGGATGATAGAAAAGCATATTCTTCTAAGGAAGGAATTCACTTCTGTTCACATATTGGCCTTCACCACCACCACCAGCAGCCTAATTCAAGTGACCATCAAGGCATTAATTATTCCATTCTGTCAACGGGCAGTGAAAATTATATTCATTACCAATACATTATTTATTTCCGCGTGTCTGTCAGTCATGATTATCAGAGCAGTAAATCCGCGGTCACGCTCAAAGTCTATTCTGTGGGCGCTCTGAGAGGCTCTGATTGCAATTGGCCCAGTGCAGTTAAATCAAGCAAATAACGCTTTTTTCAAAATATTTGCATTACGTTAAATAAAAGTGCTAGATAGTTTGCACTGAGTTTGACTGGGTTAAATGGTTGTAATCGCTTTCATGATATTGGCTATTTGTACATATATGTATATAATATCACAACATTACAAGTGTATTCAAAATCACATCGCTCATTTCTGTAGGAAATGAATGGACTTTGATCATACTTGTTGTGGTCTGAATACACAAGAAGGCTGGATACAATTTGTCATCTGTCCCTTCCCAGTCATCTCACCTGTTTTCTCGTACCTCTCTTTTCCTGTTTCTTAACTGTTTCTCTTTTACTGGAAAAGGGCATCATGTTGCGTCACACACATGCAACACAATGCCTTTATCAATATGCTGTATCAGTGCACTGCTGCTTAAGTGAAACCGGGTAGTTGACAAGCTTCCCCCCCCACTTTCTCCAGGCGTTGTCAGGAGAAATGAGTCCTTTCCTGTGTAGTGGCAGCCACCAGGCCCAGAGGGACTGCCAGCCCAGTGCCCTAAACTGCTTTGTGGAGGCCATGTCCCAGTGTGTGCCTCCTATTCCCATCCGCCCTTGTGTGCTGAAGTACTTGGGCAAGACACACAACCTCTGGCTACGCTCCACTCTAATGCTGGAGCAGCAGGCCTTTGAAAAGGGCCTCAGCCTGCACAGCAAACCCAAGCAGAGCACAGAGTTCTACGAGCAGGAGAGCATAACACCACCTCAACAGGTAATGTATTTTGATTAAGCTTGGAGTTGTATTATAACAATATTTGGGGTTTTTTGGCCGATCAAAGACTTTTTTTATTTTTGGTAGTTTCCACTAATATTTATTCTCTTGACAATTGACAGTCGTCATACAATGTAGTGTTTCTTCCAGGGCTTTATTTGTCAGGAAAGGAAAGCCTCACAGATACAGTAGATCATCAACAGACTAAAGAAAATCTTTTAGGATTAGCTTGTTAAAACTGTTACTGTTCTTTTTATTTCTCCTTCTTTTCCACAGTGGAGAATCTGGACATATATTTGTCGTGTGTGTGTGTTACAGTCTCATGTTTAAGTTGGCAAATCTGCTTCTTATCCTGTTTGAACTAGACTCATTAGCAAAGCTGCTGCCATTCAGTTTACGGTTTGATCACCACAAATTTTCCAATTTGTTCGGCTGCCATCCACATTTTGTTCTGCTTCACTATAGGAGATTTTGGACTCCCTAGCAGAGCTCTACTCTCTGCTCCAAGAGGAGGACATGTGGGCCGGCCTGTGGCAGAAGAGGTGCAAATTTCCTGAGACCGCCACAGCCATTGCCTATGAGCAGCATGGCTTCTTTGAACAGGTGAGAGAAAGCTTGAAAGGAAACCACTTTAAAATGTATGTATGACCCTATAGTTTACTGGGTTCACCGTTCTGCAAATTAATCCTTCATGAAGGTGTTATTTAACTTAATGGTCATTTTGGAGGCTGTAATTTGTGGTGCAGGTATATTGTATTGCATTTGACTATTGCAGGTGTTAATAATATTTTGTCCATCCCTTTTATATCAATGAGGATAGACAAAATGTTGCAGCAACAACAGACAGGCAGGTTGAACTGATAATCATTTTATTAGCCTCAAAAAGCTTGTACTAAAAATGTCATGTGTCTGTTCAGGCCCAAGAAAGCTACGAGAAAGCAATGGAGAAGGCTAGAAAAGAGCATGAGAGGAGCAACGTCTCCCCGGCCATCTTCCCTGAGTACCAGCTCTGGGAGGACCACTGGATACGGTAAGGTTTCTGCAACAGAAAAGCTGCTGTTTTCCCAGAGAGCAGTCTCTCTTGTCATCAAGAGAGCCAGCAGAACACAAAACCATAGTGGATTTTTACTTTAATACCTTCATATCCAACCAGCAACATTTATTCCATTCATCAGGCCATCCAGAAACCACAATATTTGAAGAATATAATAAACAAACTGAATATAATTTATGATATGTGTATGTTTCCTCTATAAATCTGTCCAGGTCACCTTATTCTTTGCCAGGCCTAAATATAATTTTGGGTCATATATGGATAGATGCTGTTACTGGGAAAATATGCATCTGTCACTCAGCAGGGACATTTCCATCAAGTCCATTTTTTGTGTCTGAATTAAATGGCTTGTTAATAACTTGTCACAGTCTAGGATGACCACGATGCCTCCCAGCAGAACTAAATGACTTTCCTTGCTGTAGGTCTGCCTGTTTAAAAACCATTAATGTTATTCTACATAGGGACCAATATTAAGTGTATTTTACTTCCAATATTTGAAAAAAGGAGAAGCATAGCATATATATATACCTATATGGGTGAGACTAAAAAAGCCCAAGCAGCCTATGCAAATGTTAAAAACCCAGAAGGTATTTTTAAAAGCCAAAAGGATAAACAGTGAATTTTTAGCCAGGCTGACATCCCTCAATGACAGCTCCAAATTACGCACTGTGAATTTAACTAATAAAACGGAGACATATTATCGCTATAATCTTGTTTAAAATTGCCTAAACTTTTCATCCCCTTTATGTCCAGCTGTTCTAAGGAATTGAACCAGTGGGAATCGTTGACAGAATACGGCCAGTCTAAAGGCCACTCAAACCCCTATCTCATGCTCGAATGTGCTTGGAGGGTTTCCAATTGGGCTGCCATGAAGGAGGCTTTGGTACAGGTGAGGAGTCACTATGTAAAAATGCGTTCATGTATGCTATTCCACACACATCCACACACAGGTGCGCTCTCACTGTCTCCAAAAGGTTGCAATTGCCCCTGGCAGTTTGACAGAAAACACAAACTATAACCACAAGGTCTCACTAACACAATCACAGACACAGTGGAGCCTCTAGGCTTCAACCCAGTGAACCAGAGACCACTTTTTTTCATTTTACTCCTGGTTTCCGGTACAGTGCTGTATATTAATCCCGGGCCTCATGTCAGTGTGAAGTATCGTAACTTGATATTGGGACCGTCCGGCCCCTCCACAACCCCACAGACTGTGAGAGCTGGCCGTAAAGCTGTGGAAATGCAGTTCAGCTGTTTGGCCTGTTAATTTATTGGCCTCATGTTTCCTAAAACAAAGTGTAGAGGGGTGGCAAGCGCGTGATAGTACCTGACATATAACAAATTCTCCTGCTTTGCTCTTTCAAGGAGACTTGGAACCAATCCATTGAGCCGCTCTGTCCTAAGGTGACACCTAATTAAATTGTCTGGATGGCATCACCAAGTCCGCTATATCCCTTCCTCTGTTTCATTCCTTCCTTCCTCTGTGTACCCATTTCTCTTTCTTTTGTCTCTTACTTCTCCAACTTCTCCTTTTCTTGGTTTTCTTTTTGTTATTAACACCCTTTCCACTTCCACCTCCATCTCTTCATCCCTCGCTCTGCAGCTCTGGTTTTAGCGGCTAATATTTACGACAGCTGTGTGCGTGAATAATTACCCTGGCATCTGCTGCAGGGTGATTTGTTTTATGGTGGAGAGGAGCGAGGCTTTCAGTTGCCTGCCTGCCCACCGCTCACCACCTCAGAGGCAAAGTCCAAATGTCCCCGCTTTCAATTAAAGCTGGCTCTTGATAAGGGCGGCCCTGTCTCCAGGATATTCATCAAGTGTCACCCCTGATAAGTGTGCTTTGACCGATCACTGTAATTTTCTCCAGCATCGGAAGAGCTTACACAAATACGCACCTGGGCTTTCTCCAGGGTTCGTACAAAGTCTTGAAAGTTTGGAGAATGCTTAATTTTAACCGTTATGTTTTCAAGGTTAGGAATATGCTTGAATTCGAATATACACCTTGAAAAATGCTTGATTTTTCAACATTATCTGGTGTTTCATCTACATATTTTTACATCACTCATGTAAACCAAAAGTCTTTTTATGTTTCAAGTGAAACGATCCCGTTGTCATATGTGTTTGTTTTTTTGGAATTTATAGTCACAATTTAGTTAGTTTGTGATAATAAAGGCTACAAGAGTCTGGAAATAGTTGGTTTAAGTACCTTGAAAGTGCTTGAATTTTACTCTTAAAAAGCTGTACGGTTCGTACAGTGTTTTAAGAGTAAAATTCAACTAAAAAGAACAAGAGAATGAGAAAGAGGAACCCTCTTTCTCATTCTCTTGTTCTTTTTAGTCTTTTCTCATTCTGTCTTTCTCTCACTCACTTTCTTCTAAACACACAACAGCAAAACCACAGGTTTGGTGTAGCAGGCTCCCCTGAGCTATTATTTGTTTAGTGTGAATAGACTCAGTTTTAATCAATAGCAAGGCCTTTTCCTCTCCTCCGCCTTCATGTCTGACTCGTCAGGTTGATTAGTCATTAGTACAAAAGTCCTGCTGAAACCATTCAGAAAATGAATTGGATACAGTATTGTTGTGTACTTGTCCAAGTACTAAATTATGCAAGGAAAGTGTCGTAGGCCCTCTCCCCTCGGATGTTTATTTTTAATTAAAGCTGCCATATTCACAACGCTGTGAAGAGTGCGCTATTCTGCTTGATATCATGGGGACAAACACACACAGTAAAACAGCATGCCACATGCACCAACTGTGTATCTGTTTCTAGAGAATATGTCACAAGTTCCAAATTTATTGAAGTGTTCTTTTTGTTTTTTTTGTTTTTTTAGCTGCAAGTAACAGCTGCTGTCTGTCTATCGGCTGTTTCCAAAAGAAAAAATGTTGAATTCTAACGTCAGTCAGTCTTTTTTCTGGATGATTATGAAAAACTTGAGTTGTGTTTCAGGAAGGGAACCTCTTTTGTAGCAGGTTTTATTTACGAAGCTTGGGAGAGAAGGCAGAATATTTTGTTTAAGACCGAGCTGGAAAATAACCTGTAATTTTGTAACGTAATGAAATGTTTGACCACTGCAACTATACTTTTGGTGTCTTGTAAACTCATGAGGGTTGGGCACTTTGTGTGCATGACAAAAAAATAAAAGACAATCAATCCATTTATTCTCAGTTTCAGTACACTATACTGAAACTGGGAATAAAAAATGATTCTGTATTATTACCTTAAACAAGATATTTGTTGAGGAGATTGGCAACCTTTTCAATTTTTATCTTCTCCATATTTTATCTCAGCATTTTGTCCTGTGTGCTACCAGTATGGATTTCGCAGGAAAACTGGTGGATTGCTTGAACATGAAAGAGCAAGATGAAGCTGTTTTCCTGTGCAAACACAAGTAATGCTTGATTTTCTAGACACCGGAGTTGGTAAAATAAGTAAAAGACTGATGGAAAAAACACATTTATGCTCTTCAGAGGGACATAGAAGGAAACCAGCAAAACTCAAATTTCCAGCAGCAGCAGTGAATCATCTTGACATGTGGACGTACTTTTGAGAAAGACCAATATTAAAACCGCTGTTGTCGTGAGACTGAGGCTCCTGACCATGGTCTCATCTTTTTATTGTAGTTATACCAAGGTGCACCAATTAGTTTGATAGTGGTATGTTGATCTTTAATTAATCATTGCATACCTATTATCCTTTCAAAAACAAATTAAAGTCAATTTTTAAAAAATCATTGAAAACTCAGTTTTGTAGCCATAATGTTTTGCTACTATACGTTTGTGTTTAAATATGGAAATGGACTTTCTGTGTGGATTTTCAGGTGGAGTTGAGCTGTCCTAAGGAGATGGCGTGGAAGGTGAACATGCACCGTGGCTACCTGGCCATCTGCCACCCAGAGGAGCAGCAGCTCAACTTCATAGAGCGGCTGGTGGAGATGGCCTCCAGCCTAGCCATCCGCGAGTGGAGGAGGCTGCCTCACATCGTCTCCCACGTGCACACACCGCTGCTGCAGGTTAGTATACAAAATGTTTGAAGAGTTTTTCAGTTGAAAGGCTCCATTTAGACTGTCAGGAAAGCCGGGAAGAGTAGCGAAGGGAAGTCAGTTTATTGTGATAAGCACTTAAAGAGATACATGTCAAGAGATCATCAGTAGCCCTGAGACGTTGTGTTGTTGAGGGGCGCTGATAACGGCCTGTATCTCCCTCTCTTACTCCGTTTTGTAAAATTGAGATAGATGATTAAAAAAACATAATCAAAAAACCTTTAAGCCTCTTTGATTCCACCACGAGAGATTACAATAGACAGGGGCAAAGATGAAAAAGGAGAGGGGGGAACAGAAGGGAGACTTTAGGCGATGGAAATTGAAAAAGGTAGAGAGTGAACAGAATGGGAGGACACGGGGGGAAAGAGAGAGAAGAAGAGGGAAGAAAGAGTTAGTTTAGAATGGCTGTAATTACTTCCCTGCCATCAGATACCATTTGATTAAATACCTGCAGCAGAATTACATTTACATGATGAATGGGACGGTCTGAATGAAGGTTAGAAATGGGCCATCAGCTGATATTAACAGATAATTGTGAAAAATATTGTATTGCCTAATTTATTTTGTTTTGGGAGATTTGATTTCAGAGCGGGGGGGTTAAGTCTTCAGCACAGCTCTGATTCACCACATTTATCTTTTCAAAATGGGTATTTGAATTGGGTGACTACGTTCTTGTTATTGTGTGTGTGTGTGTGTGTGTGTGTGTTGGTTTTTTTTTTGATGTGTGTGTGTGCTCGCATATGTGCAGTCCAATTATTTACCCCAGCCGAGGGAAAACAAGCTATTTATTCCTCTACCCAGCCAAGCGGCCTGTTGTAAATCTCCTTTCCAAACTCTATATCTCATATTCACGACTCCATGAGCCTTGGAGAATGAGAAGCCCAGACTCTGCAAATACAGTGGGGCTCAAATACCATTTGAATCAAGTTATCATCAAATCCCAGCTCTTAGCAGTGACTGACAATCAATGGATTATCACCCACACTATCGATTATGAGGGTTGGCATTAATATTGATTGATGAGTTATAATGGAATGATTGATTATATGTTCACAGAGTGGCTTTGGGCCAATCGATGAGGCTTTATTTTATTTTTTTATTTTTTTCATGGAATGAGATAGAAGCCCAGGCTTATCATTTTCATTATTCTCCCATCTCCTTGTCCTTTATTTTCCTGTGCCATATCCGAGCAGATTAGCTATTGAAGTAATGTAGGAAGACATAATGATTTTGGTGCCATGAAAACATTATTGCTGGACTGTGTTTCTAATGCAAAAAATGCATTTTCACTATATGCAGGATCCCGAGTTTCTTAAACTAATTATTCAATCAAACTGGCCTGAAAAGAGGAAATGCAAATCAAATTGGGCCAAAAGTTAACAATTATGTGTGTTAATGTTTTGCCATGAGAGGCTAGGAGAAGGCATTGCTTTTTCTCAGGGCTGTTAGAGATCTTCAGGTCTAGGCTGTACCTTAGAGGTAAATGTGTTTGGGCACTTCGTTTGTGGAGGCTTTCAGCCCCTTGGATTGCTCAGTATGAGTGTTAAGCCTGTGACCTAGAGGAGGACAGCCCCAGCTTTGTCGTCATATCTGTCAATACCGTAACGGTAGCAGTCCTTTTCTTATTATTTCAGTCTCTGCCTTTTACCTACATCTTTTATGTTTCTTACTCTTGATGCTTTTACCTCAGAGTCTCACAGAGTCATTTTTTCCATTAACGCAGCAGTCTCACACAGTCTCTCTGTCTCTTTCTTGCCATCACCTTTCCTCTTTTTCCATCTATCTCCTGATTCTTATTTGCCACATCTCCCATGCCATCTTTCCACCTCTTAACTAAAACCTGATCTCCAAACACACCATATCTGCTTTCTAACTATGTTATCACCCTATCTTCATACTCTTTTTCTGACCCTCTTCCATGACCTTTCTTTTCATTTAATCCATTTAGATATTTTAGAGACATTCTGCTTCATTGTGCAGTACACCACACACCAAAGACAACACGAAATATTGGGAGGGAGTTGAGGCAGAAATGCACAAGACATTCTTGATGGCTCACTGCGCTAAAAAAGCATCAACAGAACACGAAAAGAAAACATACAATTTACATGAGATTTCTTAAACTTTAAAAAAGTGACAGTCACTGATTGACGGCAGATGGACACCATGTGTGTAATGCAGTGCAAACTAAGCGGGCTTGGCTAGTAGCATGCATTAGTTGAGATGTGTAGACAGAATATTAACAAGATTAAGTACAGCTGGTATACTGTCTGGACCAAATCTTTGAAGCAGACTGTAGAGCAGGCATGGGAACACAAAATGTTTAACTGTAAACAAAAAAGTTAGCCGTTGCAAACGTGAGAAGCATTTGGCTGCTGCTTCAGATCTGTCGCATTGAATGCACCATAAAAGTTTAAAGTCAGAGTCAAGTGAGTGTGGTCAAGATACTCATGTTACTGTATGGAAAATACAAACAGGTCAAGAGCAGGTTTTTACTTGTAATTTCTCCCCAGGCGGCACAGCAGATCATTGAGCTGCAAGAAGCGGCCCAGATTAACGTAGGACTTCAGCCAGCTAATCTGGGCCGCAACACCAGCCTCCACGACATGAAGACTGTGGTGAAAACCTGGAGGAACCGGCTGCCCATTGTTTCTGATGACCTGTCCCACTGGAGCAGCATCTTCATGTGGCGCCAGCACCACTACCAAGGTACGACACACACTCTGAGACACCCAGTACTGCCTGTCAAGTTTAACACTAGTGATATTGACATTATATTTATGTTCACATGCATGACTCTTTACACATGGCATATGTATTACAGGATGCCACTCTCCTGCAAACACACTCTCAGATTGCTGCTTAAGTTTCCAGTAGTTCGAGGAAGGGGTCTTCTTTAAAAGGCCATGATGTGCAGAACCCCCTCAGGGTCTCTGTACATTTCCAAATGTCAGCTCACTAAAGCACTCTCTCTCTCACTGCAGGACATAACACACACACACACACACACACACACACACACACACACACACACACACACATATTTACCTTGCTTGGTGCTCAGCTCTCTCCCACAGTGACTTTGAAACCATTCAGAGAGGCAGCCACTGCAAAATGTGATGTCTCAAGCAACTTGAGCTCCAACTCGCACTGTGAGGCGTTAAAATAATGATAGCACTGGTTCTGCAGCACCATGCCAATGAAATCCACTTCATTTATACGTGACAGCCTTCAAACTTATGTTAAAGTGAAATGGAATTTTCTTGATGAAATTCAGTGCCATGGCCCATTTACTGTTCAATACATTTACTGTCCGCAGTGTCCTCCTCTGCTTTCTGACAGCTGAGCTTTCAGAGTGCTAGAAGATCCCCTAATGTTCATGGTGTTCTAAGATCTCCTGTTTTTGCTCACTTCTTCAAATATGACGCTTGTCATAAGTCATGTTAATTTCTGTTTTGTCTCTGTCCACAGCCATAGTGACGGCGTATGAGACGAACACACAGCATGATCCAAACAACAACAATGCCATGTTGGGAGTTCATGCCTCGGCTTCTGCTATCATTCAGTATGGCAAGATAGGACGCAAACAGGTACTGGTTTAGGCTTATGAGCCCATTTTAGTCAGATGAATTCAAAATAAGTATGAATCAATTAACAACATTAAATTCCTTCAACCTTTTTTACTGTGTTTGTGAAACCTCACCATACTGTCATTTCCCCAGGGTTTGGTGAATGTGGCTCTGGACATCCTGAGTCGTATCCACACCATCCCCACAGTGCCCATTGTTGACTGCTTCCAGAAGATCAGACAGCAGGTCAAATGTTATTTGCAGCTAGCTGGCGTCATGGGCAAGAATGAGTGCATGCAGGTAAGATGGAATGTGACCTTCTCTCCTATATTATATTTCAAATTAGAAAATCACTGTTGCTTATTTATTTATTTGACCTATATGCATTAAATATGGATGCATATGCAAGCATTAATGCACCTGACTCTTATTTTGCCACTTAATTATTTTATTTTTTTTTTCAGAAAATGAGAACTTGCAGTGAAATAAGTGGTGGTATTGCCATAAACAATAGTCACACTTAATTGATATAATCTCAGTACTTTTTAGCTCCAGGATTGTTGGGTTGAACTCTGCACATAATAATTAATGTATTGAAAATGTCATAGTGTTAACGAGTGTGTTTGTCATGTTGCAAATCACTTTTGGTTTTATTAGCAAGCATGTCAATTTTTGTTTCAGCTCGTGTATAACTCATGAAATATTTTATTGGCTCTCTAGAAACAGCAAAAATCATTTAGTTTGTATAATCTAATTATGTGTGATCAAAACCTGATAAATATATCGTAACCATGTAACACCTGCACCATAATGCAGCACAGCTGCAAGAGATTTGGACAGTGGTAATGCATGCTCTAATTTGAAAAAAGCCAGCCAGCCTCTACTAAAGAACAACAAATTTGATGCATTTAGTGTGATTTAAGTACTTGGGTTGATTTCGGTTTGTAGTAGCTGGAGGTGTAGTTAGCGGGACTTTGAGTGGGAAAAGAAGTAAGAGCAAAAAGTGTTTGGGGTGGCTCTAGGTGACAAGTTATAGCAGAGAGACTTATAAGAGAGTGTAACTCAGGAGCTTGCTCTTAAGCCCATGGAGTACTCTGATTAATAGAAGCAGTTCAGCACACCACAAGTCATTAAAAGTGCCAGTAGACAGTCTTCTCTCTCTTTCTTTCTCCCTTCTATCTCATCTCCTCTGGTTCTCTCTGTCTCTCTCTCTCTCCCGCTACACATCGTTTGTCACAGCAGTACATGGGGGACACCTAATCAGAGGCTCACCATAATGGAAGTTTAGTTCCCATAACACCTTTTTCTTACTTCTTAATGAACACAGAGCAGTTTGTTTTTCACCTGTGATTATGTCCCTGTCTTAACAGAATGTCATTGTATCTTCTTCATGATTCCTCTCCCTAGCGTAGATGAAAGTTTCTCTACTGCAGTTTAGTTTGAAGTTCAACCTGTGTTGTTCACTTCCCTGTCTGTTAGGGTTTGGAGGTGATAGAGTCGACCAACCTGAAATACTTCACCAAGGAGATGACAGCTGAGTTCTACGCTCTAAAGGGCATGTTCCTGGCTCAAATCAACAAGTATGTCCATCAATGCTCCAGCTGTCTGGTCTTTGACTACCTTTCCAGCTTCGGACAAGCATTGCCACTTTGTAGCCAATTTTAGATTTAGCTTTTTTCACCTTTTTGTTGTTTACAATCTAAATCTATCCCTCTGTCTGTCACTGTCTTCCCTTTGTTCATTATAACTTTGTCCTCAAACTGTGCAAGTTGTCCCTTAACTCAGCGTGGGTGTTTAATCCTGTTAAGACATGGCAGTCATATTTAATCTGCACTTCTCGCCTCAAACTGACACACCTCTGAGATTATGTTACTAGGTTACCCCGTGACGTGGCTTGGATGTTAATGCACATCTGTGTCATCAGTTTGTGACAGTGTCAGTAATGTGTTTTAGGCTGCAGGGATTGCCTGTGGAGCATGTGGCTGCTCTCCATGCTTTGCTGGATGGATACCCACAGCCACACTCTTTAACACCCCTTCAGCACCCCCTTTTCACCCGTCATCTTTGACGTGACATGGCGCCCTGAGGGGTGAAAGACGAATTGAGGAAGGCTTATTAAATGTATATGCAGCTCAATAATTAACTCGAGGCAATTTGCAGGAATCTCTGGGATCAGCAGAACTTGCCACCACCTCAGCAGGGTTTATAGCAATCATTAAGTTTCCCCTACACTGGGGGAGAATCAACAGCAGAGTGGGGGTTAGGGGTTGAGAGAGACTTTATGTGTGTGTGTGTGTGTGTGTGTGTGTGTGCATCTGCAACCACATGTGCTAAGGATTTTGGGATCATTCAATTAAACGGGTGTCAGAGATTTGACAGTCTGTTGGGTGCCTGTGCTCCTGTTGAGCCGGGTAGTAGAAACTGTTAATGTACTTCAACACTGGCAGTGACTGAGGCAACCCAATTAAGTATTACTGGTGGGTCTTCGGCTCTGACTCCCATAGCAATCAAGCTCCCATTTCTTAATCACATGCCAAAATGCCTTTTATAATAACGCATTTTAATTGATTGGCTTGGGAGACATTTCACTGTAAGTAAGTGGGAGAGTAGTTTTGGAAGCACTCCTAAAATGGAGGTCCATTTACCAACTGTGGCTCAGTAAGGCTTTTTCACTGACAGGCCCGTCTCCTTGTTTTGACTGCTGGGTAGTGCGTCTCGGGTGCCTCTTGCATCTTATTTATTAATCAAAGGCTGAAAGGTGTGTAAAAATTATTCAGACTGCGTGCCAACGAGTGGTTAGAAGTCACTCGGCATGGTGAAAACAGCTGATGATTCAGAATATATTTTCCCTGTCAGCATAAATGGTGCAGTCAAAATTTGGGGGTCCTGCCAGATTTCACCTGTCTATTGCTTTGCCTGCTGTTTAACAGTTTCTAAATTGAATGCCCAGAGTGTGACTGCTAAATTGCAGTACCTAGGATGGAAAAAAAAATCCCAAGGATTCTCAAGTTTATCACCCTGCAGATTTCTCTGAGCTGAAGCAATGCTCTTCACGGTCAATGTATTTGTATACAGATAAATATAGCCATTACGCTGAGGTTTTTACCTTGCTGCGGTGCCGTGTCATTTTTGATCAAATAGGAAGATGTTAAGCTCATATGTCACCCAGTATTAAATGGATTGATCTGCACAGTATGATAGGGTTGGGTTCAACTCATATTACAATATAGCAAAATGCCTGAACCCTTGCTGACATTAATTCATGCTGGGTTAAATGCTTACTCTGTAATGCTGAGGGGACAGGCCTTGAAGATTACAGCAAATGAAATATGGTGCTTATTGATGTGTAGTACATAATTCAGAATATGATCATCATAATCTGTCTCTTGCACACTCCATCTCTCCTTTTCTTTTGCTCCTTCAACCCCATCTTTGCTCTCTGCACAAGTATATCCATCTCTTTCAACCCTCCCTCTCTCTTCAGTGTTCCTATTTTGTATCTCTTTTTTTCCTGCTCACTTCTCTTTCACTCAATTCTACTTCCTCTCCTTCTCCTCCAGCTACCTTTGCTCAGATGCCCTTGACACTCTGTTACCCTCAGAGTCTGTCCCTCCCTCTCTAATGTTCTTCACCTTCCCTCCTTTCTTGTTCCAGGTCAGAGGAGGCCAATAAGGCATTTTCAGCAGCAGTGCAGATGCACGATGTCCTGGTGAAGGCCTGGGCCATGTGGGGTGACTACCTGGAGAACATCTTCGTCAAGGACCGCCAGCTCCACTTGGGAGTCTCCGCCATTACCTGCTACCTCCATGCCTGCCGCCACCAAAATGAGAGCAAGTCCCGCAAATACCTAGCAAAGGTGAAGGGAACTGGGAAGGAAGCCTTTAGTGTGATTATCCATGTTCAATCGTGGTAGGCAAAATGTGAAGACTTATAATAATCCCTCTTGTTTGTTTATCTCTCGTCCTCAGTTGTTGAGGATTTATGAGTGAGAATGTTTTTGTTGATTTGTTTGTTCTGAAACAAACATGTCAGCAACCACATCTGAACCTAATCCTGGTTTCTATAAAGCCAGATGCCTCAATCAGGCCCTTTTTCAGATTAAAGGGTCACCTTTAATTCCCTAGTTTCCTGACCCCATGCAGCCCATACGTTATTGGTGCTGATGAGAACAAAGGCATTCTTTTTCCCCCCTCTCAGACTCTGCCACAGTTAGAAGCAGAGAATAGTAATTTAATCGATTATAGTCCAGCAGTAGACGGTGTGGATGGGTTCCCACAGCAGATCAATGTTGGAGTGAAGGCCATCCTCTGGTACAGGGGTTTAACAGACTAATGGCCTCCCCTGATACTCCAATCTCATGACCCTCCACGTGGACCGACCTTTCTCTAACAGTCAGACCAATGCTACCATACTTACCAGTTGAGTAAGCCCAGTGTGGGAGGTAAAGAGATGGACTCCTTGCTAACAAGCAACCCCACCTTCTTGCACAGACACACACCAACTCATTCAATACAGCCCCTCCAGAGGTTAGCACAGAGAGACCTCTATACTGTATGCTCTTATAATGGGTAAACCACTGAGACCTGCTGTGCTCTACCATACTGTACTCAGGTCATAGCACAAAATGAAAGAGAATGATGGCAGATTTAGGTGAGTTTTAGCTTCATTACAAACTGTTTTGCAAACTGGATCTTTTTTTCAATTATTTATGAACCAACTGGAGGGGCAGATTAGAGAGACTCATCCAGATAGCAAAAGACCAGCTACCTCTGTGTGTCAGGCTGGATAAATAATAAATATGGTCTTGCCACGTCCAGTGTTAGCATCAGGCATTACTATCATTATCTGTTTTAATAATGGCTGCTACCAGCTTCACATCCCAATTAGATGCTTTTTCTGGTGACCCCCCTGGTGCTGTGCTGCCAAGCTGGGTTGGCAGTGCTTAGTCCTGATGGGTGAAGGGAGATGACCAGTCATTATCAGTAATTATACACAATCTGTGTACCCGGGTTGGCTCGCTGAAGAGAGCCTGGGGGGTTGAGTGGGGTTAATATCTTCATCATAATGTAGATGCACGCACGAGCACACCAGGGGAGGAGAGATCGCCTCCACATTGGCTCAGCTTTGATCATAGTAAGGATTGCCAAGATGTACTCATTGCTCTGCAAGCCCCCTCCTGCTGTGAACAGAGCCAGGGAAGCAGCAATGGTCTGATTAATGATAGAGACCATACCTCTTGCTACTTGGTGTCTTACAGTAGTTACTTTATTTTAAAATGTATGCAATATTTGAATGTGGCTGTCTTGCCCCCACCCACCCACCCTTCTCACATTTTTTGTGTTCTTTTTTCCTCTGTAGGTATTGTGGCTACTCAGCTTCGATGACAAAAACACCCTGGCAGATGCTGTGGACAAGTACTGCATTGGAGTCCCGCCCATCCAGTGGTTGGCATGGATACCGCAGCTCCTGACCTGCCTGGTTGGTTCAGAAGGCAAACCTCTGCTCAACCTAATCAGCCAGGTAAGGCCTTTACAAAACACCCTATCCCACAGCCAGATCTAGATTTCCATTGAGCTTAAGCCAAAATCCTCTTGGTCAATGAAAATAGGTCTGTCAAATAATATTATCATTTAGAATATGATTTTAAATCATTTCTTTTGTCCCGTTGTTGCTTTTTAATTTTGCCTTCTTCAATTTCATGTCTGGATGTCTGCTCCACCCATCAATCATTCATTTTTTTTCTTGGCTTCTTTCATCCATTTGGGCCAGCACATCTGGCTGGTGTGTTAGCATTAGTGCACATGCACGTCTTTCTAATCAAGATAAATTAACTGCATTCACGCCAAAGTGGCCTCTCTCCTGCTTTCTGTTTACCAAATTAAGCATTCACATTCTTTCACTGTCCCTTTTACAGCAATTTATTGGCTTTCACCAGTCCCTGGTGAATCGGTTTTTAAATTATTTGTTCAAGAAATGATTATAAAGTTAATATTGTACGCATCCGCACTGCAGGAACAGAGCTAGTAATTAAACCGAGGACTAATTTGCTTTGCTTAATGGAGTATTATTTCTGCACAATTTGAAGAGGGTGATCTTCAAAGAGTAGCCTGCTATAACAAACAGCCATCCTCTCAGCAGAGCAGGGATCTTGTATAGAGGGTGTGGAGGAGGATAAAAAGAAGAGAGGGAAGAGACAGGGTTTTAAAATACAAGTGGGTAATATAAGAGATACATGTGGTATCATGGAAAGATGACAAAGTGTGTGATGGAGTGATTATTTTGGGAATCCTCTGTACTTTTCAGCATGCAGATAAAGAGGAAACACCACACTAGTGACTAGTTGTTAAGCTCATTAGCAAGCTGGCTTAATGCAAGTTAGCTGTTAAATAAATGAACACAGCATTAGAAGCATACTGAATGATTTCCATTTATGTTTTTATCTTGGAATTTTTATTTTAGGCGTTAATCTCTTAGGTGTTTTGTCTATCTAGAGAACAGGTGAACAGGACTCAAGGTTCAAAGTGTTGACCTCTTGGTTACAGTTGAGTCACTTAAACCAGTACCTGCCTTTTGCATGTTTATGATGCATGTCAGTGGGTGACTGTAGGGATTTTCCACCTATGGAGATACAGCCCTCCCTTTGGTCTGCCTCGTCACCCTGTAATGACTGAAGGGTAAAAGGTTGACACCCTTTTCTTCATCCTTTTTTATGTAAAGCGAAAACCACATTTTAATGCCTGGCAGGCTTTGTCTCTGCCGCTCGCCTGAATTATTTAGAGTTTCTCTGCGGCGGCGGGATGTTTAAAAAACGTACGTTGAAATATTGATGAAGGTGAGGAGAAGAGCGCCTGGGGGCAGGCGGGAAGATGAATCAGAAGTTAACAGAATCTCACCACCTCTCCTCTCTCACACGCGCTCCCACCCTCCCTCGCTGCCTCCTCCTTGTTTACCATTCGCCCTCTTCCTCTCGGCCTACCTCAGCTTCGCCAAAATATGACATGTCTTATCTTCCCATTAGCGGGCTGATCTCTGGTTCCTCCTCTTCCTCCCTGCCTTCCTTCCTCTTTCATCTTTAATGCTGCTGTTAGCTGCCACTTAGAACTCCCCCTTCCCGTTACTCCTGACTCTAGTCCTTCACGTCTCATCTCAATAGTGTATTTTCCACTTTAAATCTGTCTTCCTTCTCTCTGTTTTTGAGCACTGTGAAAAGGAGAATCATTAAGAGAAGGTAGTGTTTAAAAATTTTCAGAATGCTGTCAATGTATAGGGTGTGAAAATGTGCCCATTTTCAACTTAATAAATCTCCAGTGGTGTGTACACGGTTTCCATATACTGTACATATTCACTTGACTTAACAGATATGGGTATCTTATACCTTTCTGCAAATTTGCAGGAGGAAAAGGTGACAATATTTTATTTTGAGTTTTTCATGACCAAGGGTGTGGCTTTTTGTACTGGAAGCATTGTACAGATGGCTGTACTTTAGCCACAAAAGAGCAGTTAAAGCCTTTTGGTGGTGGCTGAAGGTGCTCCATGAGCTAAAGTACCTCACCACTAAGGAATGGAAAGTATTCCTAGATCTAGTTAAATTTTATAATAGTTTTCATTCTTCCATTTTCTATCGTCTCCAGGCTGTCCGGGCTTAGACCTACAACAGCAGCAGCATCTTTCACCTATTAGTTAATCCTATCTGTCTCCCCTGCCTTGTTGCTGCCTTTACAGCACTCCACCGCTGACTGACTGACCATGTAGAGTTGTGAGTTACATGGATTGAGGGAGCTGAGTCTCTTGAAGAGACTGCCGAGATCTTGAACAGCTCCTTTAGTTGTCCAGTCTAAAGAGAACTACAGTATGTTGTAGTTTCCCTTTCTCACCCTTGGTAGCTTTAAATTTTTTGGCTAATTTTTGTGTAATCTTGATTTGTGCAGTTTGAGAATCCCTCTAAAGACCTCCGCTAGATGTCAGAGGAATGTGGACAGAGTCAGAGACAGTAAAATGAGGGGCCAAAATCAATTTAGCCTGAGGCTAATGTATGAAAAAAGCTTCTTCTCTTTCTTTCTCTATCTCTCTCCTGTATCCCCCTCCACCACCACCACCATCCATCCTCGACGCACTTTTACTCATATTGAGCTCAGTTTTGTTGTTGAGATGTGGAGGTATCCCTTTCTGCCCTGCAGACATATAGAGGGTCTAGAAGGGATCAAGTAGCTGTGTAATTGCAGCCTATGAAATTGTGCTCTGAGACCTGAGAGAACCTTGTGGTTTGGTCTTCCACCAATATCCAGTGGGCCTAAAGCCAGGCTCGCAGATCTCTCCCACCAAGAATTTCAAGGAAAAATCTGTTTAGTTTTTTATACAACCTGGTTATTGTTCTTGTACCTAAAGTCGTAAATGCTATCAGTCTTAATAACATTTTACGTCACTATAACAGGATATACCATGGCAAAGAGGAACGTGAGTGGTCATCCCACACATTATAAACAAATTTCCAAGTTGGCCGTTTTTTCTAAACCACCTATTTGGAGATGAGACTAAAAGGAAGCATATCCGAAATGTTGATTATA
The DNA here is from genome assembly GCA_002120245.1 of Maccullochella peelii. NCBI lineage: Eukaryota > Metazoa > Chordata > Actinopteri > Centrarchiformes > Percichthyidae > Maccullochella > Maccullochella peelii. The sequence continues at coordinate 61,313 of LKNJ01003218.1, read as the reverse complement.
ATCCCTCATTTCTATATATATCTTACTCTCAGATTATATGAATGTTAAAAAAAAGAACTTTCCTTTAAGACCACCACCAGTGGAAAGCTGTGGGCAAGGCTTTCTTTACCTCTGCTTATCGTTTTCACCCCTGTAGAATTTGAGGGAGCTTTGTCACAGCTCATGTTCTACCTTTAGGCGCTCACTTTGTGCAGTCACAGTGATAGCCAAATGTCACATACACAAATATATCGGTGTCGAGTTTACCTCTTTGATTTACAATTTCTGCGTGTGATGCGTCGCCCTCTTACGCATTAGAATGTCATTTGGTGGCGAGTGTGGAACTGGTATTATAGCCGCATAAAGGAGGCGTTTGAGAATGTGTGCAGAGCTTTTACTGCATGTTCAAGACTTTATATAAGGTGTTAAACAGTGTATATTTAGACAAACTCTTTCCATATTGCCAACTGAGCTTAAAGGACTACATGGATGGATAGATGAAAGAAACCTACAGTAGGTGAATTTACTAAAGAAAATAAAAACAGACAGAAAAATATCTACCAAGTACTGGTAAGGTAACTTGACAACTTTTTTTTTCCAGTTCATTTCTTGGTTTAGTAACAGACATTTTCAGTGATTTTAATGGTCTAGCTTGGATGCTGAACTACAGGCTATGTAGCTAACTAATCGTACCTTCGCAATGAACTGTGACCTTAGTCAGATATATAAATTATACACCAAAGGTAGACACTGAATTCACCTGCTGCATTACTTATCAAAGGAATCCTACTCCACCAAGTTTGAGGTGAATGTGCTATGTGTTTAAAACCTGAAGTCTCTTATGTCCTGACTTCAACCATTAAGCCTTCCAATGTTGTCAGTGACTTTTCTTGGAAGTCTTGAGGGCAATTTCATCATCAGTCACATTCAGTTTTGGAATTCAGCCATGACGTGTTTTCAACTTCCCTAACTCCCCTGACTCCAAGTTTCAAACACTCCCTCTGTTACAGCAGAGGTCTCTGGCTGTATCAGTATGATCTCTCTCTCTCTCTCTCTGACACACATACACAAACAGTGTCTCTCTGTCCCACTCTCTCTCCATCTCTTCCCTTTCTCTCTCTCTCTCTCTCGCTCTCTCTCTCTCTCTCTCTCTCTCTCCCTCCCTCCCTCTTTCCTTTGCAGTCCTGAGGGGGAGTCTTTGAAATGTAATCTGTGACCCTCTTTTATCTGCTAGGTGGGACGAGTGTACCCCCAGGCTGTCTACTTCCCTATCCGCACCCTTTACCTGACACTCAAGATCGAGCAGAGGGAGCGCTACAAAAGTGGTAAGTAAACACGGCTGGCTGTAGTGTGTTGCCTCATAACCACAGTGAACATTAAAAGTTCTTCAGTTAGTTATAAAATGTGTTTATAGCATATGGAATCTGCTCTGTAACATATAACATCCCTCAACATCTGTTTATCTGTTCTTCAAAACAGTTTGTACTTCAAGAAACAGTAGAATTGTCTCTGCTTGTTTTGTTTCCCTCCTTTGCTTTTCCGATCCTGATTGCACCCTTTTTTCTCCTCTTTCCTTTCTGCCTCCTGTTTTCTTTCTGTCACATTTCCCTTGCCACCTCCTCTCTCCTCTCACCCACTCTTCTTCCCCAGATGCATCTGGACAACAGCAGCCCAGTTCAGTGGGGGCCCAGCCTCACTCAGGGGCCTCCGACCCGGGGCCTATCCGGGCCACTGCCCCAATGTGGCGCTGCAGTCGGATCATGCACATGCAGCGGGAGCTTCACCCCACCCTGCTCTCCTCCCTGGAGGGCATCGTGGACCAGATGGTGTGGTTCAGGGAGAACTGGCATGAAGAGGTGAGGAGAACAAAGGTGTTGGTTTTGTGTGTGTGTCTGACTTTGTTGCTACGCGTGTGTGTTTTTTTTTTTTTTTTTTCCCATCAGATGTTGAGAAAATGATACAGCTGGTTGTGAGAATTTTCATGCGTCTGTGCATATGTGTGAAAGCAATTTGGAGGGCACATCTTGGGTATATGTGTGTCACGCCACCTGGTCAACCAGATGACCATAGTTTAAACAGATGTGTCGGCCCACCAGAGAGACAAGATCCGCCAGGTGTTATCCTGATTTGTCTGTGAATAGGTTGTCACTGTCTCTCAATACCTGACTGAACTAGTGTTGGTGTGGTAACATGTATTTGGTAGATTATATTCAAGACGGAATTGCCAGTAGACTCAAGTACATTTCAGATAATAGATTCAGCCTTAATTTAGTTATTTCTTGGGTGGTATTTTCACAAAACCTTTTTGTTGAAGCACATGTCGACTTAAATCACCTATTCAGCCAGCGGTGCTTTTCCCCCTAGCTAATTGTGTGGATGTCAGTGCAGGAGGTAGGCCTGACAGGATCGTCCAATCTGAACTTGGTCCTGCTGCAAATTGTTTTAGCCTTGCTAGGCAGCATCCACGCAAGGTAGCTTGTCTGTGGGTGGGAGGGAAGAGGCAGCAAGAAGGAGAGTGGACTGAGACAGGTGATGGATGGGTGCAGTAAGCGTGTAGGATGGGGCAAGGGATTTAGGGCCGGAAGTTTGTTGGTGTGTGTGTGTCTGTGTGATTACCTGTGATGGTTTGGGGCACTCGGCAGCAGCTGCAGGCTCTATGCTTCGTTCCACGGGGCAATCAGGGGAAGAGGCATGCTATGCCATCATCACCTTCCCTCTCTCCCGTGCTTTGGTTGCTGTATGGCATCACATCGCTGCACCTTTGTTCTTTAAGAAATGTGTGTGTGTCTCTGTTCTTTACTCATGTGTTTATCGAGGACTTTGAGTTATAGTGTATGTCCATTTGTCAGAGGTCTGACTCAACAGGTACTTTAAAATGAAATGATTCAGATTGGGGAAAAATGTTTGGACATCTCTAATTAATATTACTGTAACTTTTTCTCTCTGCAGGTCTTGAGGCAGCTCCAGCAGGGCCTGGCTAAATGCTACTCAGTGGCCTTTGAGAAGAGCGGTGCAGTGTCTGATGCCAAGATCACACCACACACACTGAACTTTGTCAAGAAGCTGGTTAGCACCTTTGGCGTCGGCTTGGAGAACGTCTCCAATGTTTCCACCATGTTCTCCAGCGCTGCCTCTGAGTCACTGGCCCGTCGGGCCCAGGCCACAGCACAGGACCCTGTTTTCCAGAAGATGAAGGGACAGTTCACAACAGGTTGGTAGGCTTTCAAAATATACTCACGACTGGCTGTATTGACTTAGAACCATACAGAACAGACAGAAAGAAAAACAAGTCATTTTCTTTTTGAACTTGGTTGTTTGTTCACTTTAGTTTCATTGGCTGTCGGCCACGTTAACTTTTAACATCGCTAGTTTACCTCTTTGCAACTTCATCATAACACCTGGAAATTTGAAGAGACATAAAATGTGAAGCACATGTTTTCACGCACCCAACTGACTGTTTGACAAGGTGCGACAATTGGCCAGGTAGCGAAAGCAGCAACACCTCCTAGCTCTTATCCCGAAAGACATCTGCCACCTTTCAGCACACAAGAGAAGCATTTGTGTTACTGTATGCCTAAAATAGTTTAAATCATGAGACGGGTGCCCAACTGGCCTCTGTAGCCATATATTGAACCGGTCACGTTTTATCTTCGCGGACACTTGTGCTGCTTATATCAGTGCTGCCAGGACACACTGCACTGTTGGTTGGAGCAGCTGGAGCATTGGTGTTCTGCAATCTAATTAAGGTTTCCAACCAGATGATGTGACTAGTCAGAAATAGGTGTGTGTGTGTGTGTGTGTGTGTCTGTTTCTGTCTTTATTACAATGGTGTGTGCACACATCTACACTGGTTTTGATTATACGCAAGTCAGCTGCATTTTCAGTCTAAGCTGGAGCAGCACTGCAGTGATTATCTCCACAAGCGCAAAACCTGTCCAGGTTTGATCAAATACAGCAGAAGAGGCGGAGTGCTCTTGCCTTAGTAGGGTTTGAAAGTCTGTAAAACAGTATTTGTTACACTACATCTCTCTACTGAAACTGTTACTGTAATGAAATTATTTTATGTCTTGGCTGATTTTTATATCGGGGTGAAATGGATTCTCAAAGCAGGTTTTATAGACTTATAGTCCACCAGAGGCTGAGTAAAATGATTTCCACCATATCGGCACTTGGCAACTTTGGCCATTTTCTATTGAAATGTAAATGTAGTGTAACCCCAGTTAGGCTAAGTACCACCAGCCACCAGTCAAGTGCTGTTTTATTATGGTTGGAGCTGGAAGTTGCACCTAAAGTATTATCCTCTTTGTCAGGGAACAAAGCATTGTTTACAGGTTCCTTGCTATACCAAAAGTCAATATAGCTCATAAAATACTGGAACAGGTAGGTGAATTTCAGAGTATACTGCTACTAAAGCTACTGTGGCACAGAGGTGAAAGACTTAATTTCTTTTCCCTGTTATATATTGGTTCAAAACAGTAGCAGTGTAGCTATTATGTTCTCATGACAGAGAAAATCATTAATTGGAGAATAGAATTGGCAATGAATTACCAACATAAACAACCCTTGTCTGTGTGGGTTCACTTAAGTCATCAAGGTAGGATGATATACAACAGCACCTAAAACAAAGTCCACTGAATTTGTCCATCGGAGGTTTTTAATGTTGGACTGTTATTACAAACATGTTTTACTTGATATTGGACTACCTCCTCCAATGTGAGACTAGAAATTACACACTATTGTCAAATGGCATGCAATCATTGACAGAGTATCTACCTTTTGAATGCTGAAAAATTCCTAATGGTGCTTTTTCTACCTTACCAATCTAGTCTCACTGTTGTACACTGATATGACATCAAAGATTAGGAGTTGGAAGACACACTGCAATGAGAGACAGTTCTCTGATCCATCCCCAGTTTTGGATTAAGACATTTCAAAGCAAAAATTCTGTGATATTCATGTGTATGCTTGTAAGCAAATGATGAAGCCTCCAGTCATTTTGGCCTCCTTGTTGATATTCATATGCAAGCTGTGGAATCCAACAGGACAGGTGCAGTTCTAGTTTAGCCAAGGCCCCCTCTGAGACATTTTTCTCAAAACAATCATTCCCCTGTTTTTGGAAGCCACGTGTCTGTTTTCCTACATTGCATAAGGGGGTTGAACCACAGTTCAGTGGACCCAGTTTAAGCAAGGACCGTCTGCAGCTCCCAGAGTTTAAATAAACCTCTTTGCTGACTGCTTTTCATGCCTATGAACTGACTGCACATACATGTTCGCTGAATTACACTCACATTAAACGGCCCGGTCTCTCCTTTTTATTGCCATTTTTCCACACAGCAACTCCTCCCTCCCCTTTCTCCTCCCCCTCTCTGCTCTTCAGTCTCTCCTGTGCTTTTCCCCTCCACTGGTCCTGAGAGTGGCCAAACGAGCTAATGTGTTTGGCCCTGGGATAGAGGAGGACAAGGACAGCAAGTGAATGAAAAGCAGCTAGGGGAAAAAAAATGATCACCTGACTCAGAGAGAAAAAAAGCCGTAATAAGGGTGAGCCAGAGACGACGAGCATGGATAATTACAGAAAGGAGCATAAAAGATGGAAGAGAGGAGATTAGCAAAAAGAAAACAATAGGAATAAGAGTTGCGAGGAAACGTGAAGACAGGTGTGATGGCATTAGCAAGCAAAATCATGGGAACGGCACATGGACTGACTGAATGAACAACACAAACAAGAGTGAGCGCTACTCGGAGTGAGCGCTGTGCTGATGAATCTTACCAGATGTTGCGGTGCCAGCTGTGCTCACGCAGCCAGGCGTCACCAGGGCTTCTGCCTCGCAGGGTGCCTGCCGACCATCGCTACCCAGCTGTCCCCACAGCGACGTGGGAGCAGGACAGACAGAGACTAAAACCACACAAGCCTTCCAGAGCGGAACAAACAGGGTTTACAGAGCTGCTGAGCACCCAAGCTCCCATTCCCCGCACCACGTTAGTGGCTCACTCGCTTTCACAGGGTTTGTGGGCCGGAAAATATGGGTTTATGTGTGCACATATAACATTTGGCAGCAGGGAGGCATTCAAATCCAATTACAGTGAATGCTATTTGCATGAGTTACTGTTTTAGCAGTGGATCTGTTCCAGAGACTTTTGTTAGAAAAGCTTTTTCTGAAAAAAATGCTCAAGTTTCCTGGCTTTTAATTGTGTGCCTATTGAATAGTCATTTGTCATGCTAAAATGACATTTAGCATAGTTAAATGTAACTCCGTATTATTCTGTATAGCAGTTTGGCTTAGCACCTATGTACCTTCAATTTGTTGTCAGTCATAAGCTTTAAATGTGAACTTTTACAGCCTGAAACCCCTCTACCCCCATACACACTGCTGTGATGACCTGGAAACTTCAGCTCAACAATCAGACATAATAAAGTTGAGCTGACTGCATCCCACCGCACACATTCACACAATCCCACACTGAGTCATGAGGGAATGATGGTTCTATATACAGAGGTGGCCCACCTCCTGAGTCTGGATCCATAATTTGGTGCAGCAGTGCAGATCCTCTGCTGTGGTCTGCCAGGTAGGACAGAATACCAGCCCTGGTTTCTACACACAGGTCAGAGAGCAGCCTGGCTACTTTCCACACCACACTCTTTCTCTCAGCATCCTATTCTCCCATCTAGCTGACAGAGCAGGGGTCAAAGATGAGTTCATGGCGACTGAAAATAACTCTTGTGGTCTTGTTGACTGAATTGCACTCGCCACAGTGCACCCCTGTAGTTTCTCTCAGAAACTGTCTGCCGTTTTAATTTTGTCACACGTTTAAGGATCAAGGTTCATACAAAATAAATGTGCTTTGGCAAGGTTAATTATATGACATTCCATTGTTTCTATTCTTGTTAAAAATAGTACCGTAATGTTAATGTCAGAACACCAGTTGGTCCTTCTTGACAAAGTTTGCATAAATATAAGATGTCCTAAGGCCAATAGATCAATTGGAAAATGTGTCAATATACTAAAATTGAAGTAGCCACAGTCCGTCTGCCATGTCCAATATCTGGAGCCCTTTTCACCTGGGCCCTCACCCTTTTCAGTCTGACCTGAGGGTGGGTTGGTGCTTACATCATGTGTTCACACATTAATGCATCATACACAATGCACCACTGATCTGATTTTAACATAAGGTTTGGAAGTGTTGCAGCTGACCACTGCAGTGAAGTAATAAAATTAAGTGAACTAGAACTCAAAACAAGGTTAAATATTGGTTATTAATTGTTTCATAAAAGGTCCACTTTGAATATTCAGGCATTTTTATGAGTTGTAATAATATAATTCCTGCGTCTTATGTGCAGACGTCTCCAGATTTAAACAGGTAAAATGTTTTATATCCGATAAAGATGGAATTATATTACTGTATACTGTTTTATGTCTGGAGTAGAGCATGTGTCGCTTTTTCTATTTGTAAGCATTATACACTTTTATGATGCTGAATTGTAGTCGGGTTGCAATTCCTCAGGACTGTTTCAATTTTACCCCAGCTATCGAGGCAGGTGAATTGCAGGCAGACGGATAGCGAAATAGGGCTACTCCGAAAAGAACATTGGCTGTTTTAAAGGGCTTATTTAAAGTATTAGGAGGTCTCACTCTGGGAGAGATGGAACAGGTTTGAAATGGCAAGGCCTTGCAGTTTCATGGATTCATTATAACAGGCGACACAACAGGGTGTACTGAAATAGGAGAGGTGTGTGTGTGTGTGTGTGTGTGTGCGCATTCATGTTACAGAGATGTCCTGGGGGCTTTACTTTAAAATGGAAAACCTGCCTGGCTCACTTCCTCTTCTTCCATTGTTATTGCTGCAGCTCATCACAATATGTTATGTGCAATATGAGTTGTGACTTGAAACAGGAATTTAATACTTTAAGACTCTCATTTTTATTGCTCTAATTTAATCAGCTCCCAGCCTCCACCAGGGAGTTTTAAGTCGATAGAGCAAACAGTTCTCCTTGTGCTGCCTGCCATGAATAACTTATCCATGAAGTTCCCTCAAGCAAGGCACCACACTGCTAGAGTGGAGTGGGCAACAGTGCAGCACAATATTTAGAATGGACATTTCCCAGATGTAAGTTTGTGTAACTGCTGCCCTCCCCTAAGCCATCACAGTAAAAAACAAGGTGTTCTTAGTCCATGCTACTGGGTAAATAACGGTAAATACCCAGATCTCACTTTAACTGATCTTAACCATTTGTGGTTTCAAACAGGCCTTGCAACATTTGCATTGAAATGTCGTCTGACCAATAAACATTATTCTCTTTGATGCTATTTATTTCCGTTCTGTTTTCTCTAGTCGTATTTGACTGTACTTTGAATACCGTCCCTCGTGTGTTTGCTATTTGCGTGTATTTTAACCCCTTATAGTATTTTATTTGGCAAGGTTACTTAGAAACATATATGCATATTTATGGCACAGGTGTGGGAGCAGATAGCTGCAGGAGAGGTTAAAGGTCACGTGCGCATAGACCCCTGGGAGCCGCCCACTACTGTATGTTACAGTCTTGTACTGTTGGCGGCTGAGAGCAGCTTTACTGGAACAGTTTGGGGGGTTAGTGTCTTACTGAAGGGCATTTTGAGGATAGTTGATGAGGGGAGGGGAAAGTGTGACACATTGACTCCCCCATCCAGACTTTCTCAGCCCGCCTGAGGATTTCAACTTGGCCACTTTCAAATCACTGGCAGCCTGCATCTGCTTTTTGTTTCTTCTTTTTTTCAAATTTTAATGTCACATTCTGCTTTCAGTCATTGATACAAAATCATTAAGTCCACCCGGCCCGTTATTTAAAAGCCATTTGATGCACAGGTCATATTTTTATATTTTCTTCTTGTGAAGATCAACAGGAAGGATGGGAGACACTAAGGAGATTCTTCTCCTAACAATGTATTTTCTCTTCTCCCCTACCAGACTTTGACTTCAGCGTGCCAGGCTCCATGAAGCTTCACAATTTGATCTCCAAGCTGAAGAAATGGATCAAGATCCTGGAGGCCAAGACCAAGCAGCTGCCCAAATTCTTCCTCATTGAGGAGAAGTGTCGCTTCCTCAGCAACTTCTCTGCACAAACAGCCGAGGTGGAGATCCCCGGGGAATTCCTCATGCCCAAACCGACGCACTATTACATCAAGATCGCAAGGTAAAGGATAGCTGGGCCTAGTAAACAGAATGGTATATAACACCAGTCATGAGCCAAATGCTTGGAAATTTTGACTCTACCAGCCACATGTTACTATTTAGAGATACTTTTATATTCTAAAAATACATGGTGAAAAATTTTTTAATGGCCAACGAATGTAAGAGATTTACCCACTTCTGCTGATTATGGATGAAATATAAAACAGACAGCAAATACACACTTCAGTTCTGTCTCTCTGCGCCTCTCTCCAGGTTCATGCCCAGAGTGGAAATTGTTCAGAAACACAATACAGCAGCACGTCGTCTCTATATTCGCGGCCACAATGGCAAGATCTACCCGTACCTGGTGATGAACGATGCTTGCCTGACCGAGTCACGCCGAGAGGAGAGGGTCCTGCAGCTTCTCCGCCTCCTCAACCCCTGTCTGGAGAAGAGGAAGGAGACCACCAAGAGGCACCTCTTCTTCACTGGTAGGACCAGGGATAAGAGAGATGGGTGCCTGTGTGCATGAGGTTCAAAAACAAATAGGGACGAGGGACGAAATTTCACCACAATTTGTTTTTTTTTTAACAAGTTGTCGTCTATTTAACTCGTTTCAACACATTTGTTCATCACAGATCTGATCAGAGCTTTTTGTCTCTGGCAATCAGAAACACATTGTCACCTCTAGTGCTACTCTTTTCATTTGTCTTCTCTTTTCTGTCTCACTCACTCACACACACAATTTCAATTCGCATTCAAGCGCTATTTCCTCTCCTGTCATCCCCTTGTGGTTTGCCTCCACCCAGATGTTTGCCCACTCTCAATTTATGCACTTGATTGGTTTGTTTAAGGGGAAATATGGACGGGGAATTCAACAGTCCCTTCCAACCCATTTCCTCCCAACTGGAATGGCTGGTATTGATTTGATTTGAGGTGCCAGTGTATGTAAATGTTTAGACTGCTTTCACTGGGCTACCCATGCACACTCTTTTACCTTTTTTGACCCTGCTTGTTGTTGAGAGATGGTTCGCCTTCAGCTGCAGCTGTTTCCCAACTCTGGAGTATTTTAGTTGTAGGTTTAGATCTGTGGTTTACACTGTGGTAAAACAAGGACTGTTTGCTAGCAAGTACAGCCAAATGTTTACAGTTTGTGTGTCAATGACTTGGTTCTTTTCCCTTCTCCTTACCTCTTTCCCTACTACCGCTCTCTCTTTTCCCTCGGGCTACCCTCCATTTTTCCTTCCCTCTACTCTCCCCTCCCCATCTCTTCCCTACTTGTATCCTGTCTTCTTCCTCTCCCTCCATCTCTCCAGTGCCCCGGGTGGTGGCAGTGTCGCCTCAGATGCGGCTGGTAGAGGACAACCCTTCATCTCTGTCACTGGTGGAAATCTACAAACAACGCTGCGCCAAGAAGGGCATCGAACATGACAACCCCATTTCCAGATATTATGATCGTCTGGCCACTGTCCAGGCCAGAGGCACACAAGCCAGCCACCAGGTATCATATAAACAGATCTGCATACATGCACACATAACATAGCGCATAATACAGCTGTGACCTCCTTTAATGCCCTGCATTGATATGTGGGTGATTGAATTGTAATTTAACAGTAGCTTCGTGCAGCCTGTCCTGTGTAAACCATGTATCTCCCAAACGTCAGCTTTTCATGAGATAAGAAAAATAGCCTTGTTTCAGCTTTGTGCATTTTCAGATAATCCAAATTGTTTTTATATGTTTGTTTTTGTTTTTGCGTAAGATATAGGAGAATTTCTCAACTTGTAAAGGAACACTTAATTCTTCAGTTGATTTGAAACTTATAAAATTATCAAATGTCAAATGTCATTAGGGACTTTGTTTGTGGAGTTCAGTCAAACAAAAATTTGCAAGCTACTATATAAACCAGTCAACAGATAATGGATGTTCTTCATTAAAAAACATTAACGTGAATCCTTCCTGCACCTGATTGGCTGAATTCGCCACTAGCTGTGTTGTTATTTGGTTTTGCTTCAAGGTGGCACATTGTAAAATGATGATGGCTGTTCCTGGAGACTGATAATCATCAGGCCTGTTGCTTAATTTGACAGTTTTCAGTGGCTGCATTGCATTTTGTTATATGAAGCTCTCCTCATCTATGATGGATGTCCATTTTTATGACATAGAGCCATTGCACTGTGATTCTTAAACACTAAAGCCTGACATTTATTGTTGATATTATAGCAGGAGAACTATTGGCCCCTGAAATAAGAAAATCCACCATCAACAGTGGTGAACTGTGGACATTGAATCATATCTAACAATTGCTACTGGCAGTTGTGTGTTCAGTTAAGGGCGGATCACTGTGTTGAATAAAGTAGAACATGAATGCGAGGAGGCCCAACATTAGCTGGACCACAGCCACCTATCTAACCTCTTCTCCCTCCTCCTGTCTACGACCAGGTCCTGCGGGACATCCTGAAGGAGGTGCAGGGGAACATGGTGCCTCGCAGCATGCTGAAGGAGTGGGCTCTCCACACCTTCCCCAACGCCACCGATTACTGGACCTTCCGGAAGATGTTCACCATCCAGCTGGCCCTCATAGGCCTGGCCGAGTTCATGCTCCACCTCAACAGGCTCAACCCTGAGATGCTGCAGATAGCACAGGTAGGAGACGCATACAAAGAAACACAAGCAGACATGTTGGACTCTCTGTCGAGGGCAAGTGGGATCCATGTGACGGGGGCTAATTCCATAGATGTACCCTCTCATAGATGCATTAAGAGATCACCATTACCCTCTCCATATCTGGCCGTATGAATTACCATTCTCCCCCATGACTTTCACGCTAGGCCTATCAGTCTGCCTGCCGCTGTCAATGTGAAGGATGTTTTGACAGAGTGTTATATTCAGTCCCTGTGCTCTACAGTTATCACAGACGTTTCAATTTGAAGAGGCCGTGTTTGTGTGTGCGTGCGTCTGCCTCTCAGTGCACACACCATCCGTCTGGTGCTCGGGGTCCGCAGACAGCTTTCTCAAAGTCATTATTAAAGATGATTGTGTCAGTCGGCCACCCCTCCCCTCTGATCCTAATCGGCCTTTGCTGACAGGCGTTCCTCCGGGCAGCTAAGCACTGGTATTAAGCCCCCTCTCTGCCTGTTCCACTCCGCAGATCCCATTAGACACAGGAGGATTACGGTACGGAGAGTGTACGCACACACAAACACACATACAAACAGAGAGAGTGAGTGCAAGGACAGGACATTCACAGCCATTGCATTGTGTCCCGCCCTGCCTAAATGGAGACTTTAACTTCCATCAATTTGCCCTTATAGAACTCAACAAAAAAAGGCCCTGCTTTGTGGCATTCATTAGACTGTAATTCAGTTTTAGACTTTATTCTTTCAACATTTGTCTTCATAAAGCAACACATCATGTTTTGAGAGTCTGTTGAATTTCCTCTCCTTCAATATCGTTGACATTTGTTCTGAAAATAACCCAGTGTCTGTCATTTCTCACAGCCCCAAGTCACTACATGTGACACATTAGTGTTGCATCATCCCATTCACACCAGCCCCAAAATGAAGCCATCGCTGGCCGCTAGTGTGGTGATTTAGCATTCTGAGCGCTGCCTCCACAGCCAACTGTCTGCGGGCTTATCTGAGCCTCCCGGGGGTAGCTGGTGTCTCAGCCCACTGCCTTGAGGCCCTCCGCTAGGGCCTGGAGGAGCAAATGACAATAGGAGAGAGAGAGAGACGGGAGGGAATTAAGGAGAAGGAGGGAGGGAGGGAAAGAGGCGAGACAGAGGAGGAGAGGGAGCACGAGCTTGAATGAAATGCTCTTCTATAAAGCTGTCAGAGCCACTCACCTTTTCATATAAGGCAGCTTATCTTCTCCGGAATGGCTGCTCGTGTAGTGGTCCTCTCGCACATAAATGCAGGCTTATGGACGAAAACTTATAGCCGTATATATTTAAGTCAGCGGGGAGCGACAGAGGAGAGGGGAGTGGGAGTGAACTGAGGATTATAGATGTTCTGCTGCTGATAGTTTGATGTGTTACGGTGTCTGGGGCACGCAGATCAATAACTGCAGCCATTTTATTGGTGTGAGCTTGTTTTGTAACTCCCCTCGCTCTGAAGAAGACTTATCTTGTGGTCTATGGACTGTGGAGAACACTGCACAAAGGAATATTCATAGATCAGTTTTCTTTATTTGCTAGTGGTTATGTGCAGGTACTTCTGAACAATGCTTTATTTAAAATGTCCTCCCTCTTACGCTCTGATACACAGAGCCCACCTCACATACACACACTTGTTTGTAAAACCACTGACATGTTCTTTAAACTTTAACTTTACTCTGTTCTCTGTTTTTAGGACACAGGAAAGCTGAACGTCTCCTACTTCCGCTTTGACATCAACGACGCCACCGGCGACCTGGATGCTAATCGTCCCGTTCCGTTCCGCCTGACGCCAAACATCTCAGAGTTCCTGACCACCATCGGCGTCTCTGGCCCGCTCACTGCTTCCATGATTGCAGTGGCACGATGCTTCGCCCAGCCAAACTTTAAGGTAACTAGTCAGCTCTAAAAATTGTTACTTTATTCTAATTCTCCTGTGTTCAAATAAACAACAGCTCAGAATAGGAACATTTTATTTTACAAATTAATATAGGGATTGAATATAGCATATGATCAGAGACTTATCTGTTGAAATATTTCACATTTATGTGCGATATAGGACTTTAACCATTGTTTAGGTAGATATATTTTGCAATAGTTTCAAATTTAGCCAGTTAAACTTGAACCTTTTTATAATTTTAGCTTTTTAATCAGGCATGTATATTTACGTTAAAAGTGGCATTTCTGTAAAAAAAAAAAAAAAAAAACAACAGGCTAATATTTTTTAATTAACAACAGATATGAGTCAGTGAAATGAGAGGGGCAAGCACAGTGGTGCAGTGGTTAGCACTGTCACCCCACCGGGCGGCTGGGGCCTTTCTATGTGGAGTTTGCATGTTCTCCCCGTGTCTGCGTGGGTTCTCTCCGGGTACTCCGGCTTCCTCCCACCATCCAAAGACATGCAGGTTAGGTTAATTGATGGTTCTATATTGCTCATAGGTGTGAATGTGAGTGTGAATGTTTGTTTGTCTCTGTGTGTCAGCCCTGTGATTGACTGGCGACCAGTCCAGGGTGTACCCCACCTCTCGCCCAATGTCAGCTGGGATAGGCTCCAGTGTATTTAAGATGTGAGGTTCAAGTCAGCTGGCAGAGTCTGTCATGAGGTTTGTTGTTGTCAAATTGAAGTTCCCGCTGAATTCTCCAGATATTGTTTAGCGCTTAAACTTAGACAAACCCGGAGCGGAAGTTCACAAAGGCACAGCCAAACAAAAACAATGCAATGAAAGCACGAGCAGTCGTGGTTATATAATCTATCTGCAGCAGGGCAGTAATGACAGGCGTGTGGTGTCTATGTATAGGTCTGGCTCATACTTTATACGTCTGACTGATGTGGAGGGAGCAGGAGTGCTTAAGATGCACATAAACAAAACACTCCACTATGTGAACTAGTTAAGGCCAAGTGCCAGAGGCCAGGGCTTCTTGTGGTCAAAGAAAATGGACGTTTCCAGGGAAAACAACAAAACACAACAAGCACATAACAATCATCCACTCAAATATATTGAAGCCTGAAACCATATAAACACTTTAGGTAAGGGTAGGGCACAGTGTGTACCTAGTTAGGTGAAGATTGCTAGTGTTGTGGCCCTGTCATGGTTTTGATGGTTATGTATTTCAGTTCTCTGTCACCATAATGAGCTGCTAACAACACAGAGAGATTTCCCTGAGGATGATTGACACACCCTTAATTGGACTTAACAGTCCTTATATGTACGTTTGAGATTGGCTTCATATAAACTGAGGTTTTATTATGTTTCATTGCTCTCATTCCCATGGCGGATTCTTTCAACACAGGGCTTAGGAAAGTCTACCCAGATTGGCAAGCAAGATTGGCATTGTGTGTGTGTGTGTGTGTGTATACTGTAAACAGCATTCCTTTGATACATAATTGAGAACTTCAGATGCATGCCATGGTTATCGAATTAGCAAGGAATCTCATAAACTATAATGTGTTAGCTACCATCTATATTATATTGTTGTTCTACAGTGCTATGAAAAGGTTTATACACCACTTGTGTTTTTGCATAATTTGTTGCAACACAAATTACAATGAAAAGAGGTCTGGGAAAACTTTTTTAAAAAGTATGAAAATTTGACCAAAAACAACACTCATAAAGGGTCCACTTACATGCTCTTTCTGGCGCTTTTTGGTCTTCCTCAGTGGATGGAGTTTGCTCAGTTGTCACCATGTGACAAGAATGAAACTTTGGTGGAAATCTTAATCCCTGTGTCTGTTCAAAGATGGTCTTTGACACCAAACATCTTTATCTTTTGAGAAAGACCGTGAGATGTGGTTGAAAGCTCTGGAAAAAGCAAGTAAATGGACCTTGAGTTAAAGGTGGGGTAGGCAGTATTTTTTTGGCGTCATTGGGCAAAAGTTCCATAACGACCGTCCAGCATATTGTAATTCAAGTGGTCTGAGAGCAAACCTCTTCTTCTGCCCCTCCTCTTGGCTCTGTTTTCAGGCTTCAGACGGGAGACTTTGGCCAATCATAGGTTATTTCAGAGAGACGGTGCGTTCGTATTGGCTGAGCTACAAATTCAGATGCGCGTGCTCGTCCCTTCAGACGGTGAAAGCCTGATTCAGTGGCGGAAAATCCTGCAACTTGTGAAGAATTTCCATCACCTCCTTTGCCTACAGCGGCGTATAGCACAAAACAACACGTCCCGGCTCCACGCGGCGCGTCGAGCTCATTATGTTCGATGCCATGGCGCTCGCATCGACGAGTGGCAAAGAGGCATGATGACAAACAGTGGGGAATAACTTTTGAGGGGGGACAGTGGTGTGTGTGTGGTGTACTAGCCTCTCATCCCGCTGCTGGACAGCGTTGCAGCTGCCTCTGAAGCCTGGGGCGCTCTGCTCTGCGGCTGCGAAGCGCTGGAGGGGCGTCTTTGAAAAGACAAGTCACAGTGGGAGGGGCCGCGGTCTCGTTGAGGCTCACGCCGTGGAGAGTGAGCACTATGAGGGATAAGGTTTCGCAGGCAACTCCTGTGGCTGCCAGTCGAAGTTGTGGGTTTGGTGGAAGGGGCTTAGCGGAGTGATACGAGGCAGCAGAGAGGCGGAAGGTTTTGCATAGGTTGCACAGATTTTGCCTACCCCAGCTTTAAGGTTTTTTTTGTTTGTTTTTTGTCAAACTGTTGTTTCCGAGGTCAAGAAAGAACTTTCCCGCTGAGTATGAAAGTAATCTTATGTTTTTATTCTGTAAGTTAATTAATTAATTAAATTAAGTAAATAAAGCAAATAAATTAAGTTAATTTAAGTAAGTAATTTTTTCGCACAGACTTGTGTTGTCATCAGGATGTTGTCACAATAGCAAAAAAATTACATTTTGTGATCAAAACTAATGATTAGTTTGACAAGATGGTACAAAAAAACATTGGTTGTCTGAGGATCCAGTTACAGACAAAATGTTTTATCGTACATGTTTGTACACCATTAATTATTGCTTCTTTTCCTCTGTCTCTGATAGGTGGATGGCATCCTGAAGGCAGTCCTTCGCGATGAGATCATTGCCTGGCACAAAAAGACCCAAGAGGACACGTCCATGCCTCTGTCCCCGGCTGGCCAACCGGAGAACATGGACTCCCAGCAGTTAGTCTCATTGGTCCAGAAGGCTGTCACGGCCATCATGACCCGCCTCCATAACCTGGCCCAGTTCGAGGGAGGAGAGAGTAAGGTCAACACCCTGGTGGCTGCAGCAAACAGCCTGGACAATCTGTGTCGCATGGACCCTGCCTGGCACCCCTGGCTCTGAGAGACCAGAGAGGAAAAGATGATATGACACCGTGGAGGAGAATGAAAGCGATGAGACGAGAAACAGGGCAAGGAAAGCTGTTTTTGTTTACTTTTATTACGTATCTGACACACACGGGGACAAGGGTTGTTAACTGTATGTTGCCTCTTCACTGTAACAGAAGCCTGATGGACTCTTTTTCTCTTGATCAAAGTACACTGAGATAGTTTACTAAGCGGAATCAAGTTGAAACAAAGGCCCTGTGACAAAGACTGTCACATTGGTAGTTTGAACAGGGCCTACCAGTATTCTTAATAGTTGTATCTGGACTGATAAAATCTTTTCATGAAGACACAATTTCTCCTTCAACTTATATTTATTTTTATATCTAAATGACAGGGACTCTATGTGTGATGCCAGTTGCCCTGTCTTCAATATGACAAGCAGACAAATATTTGTGTAGGTACCACGATGAGCCACTCACTCAAGGTGTTTTTTTTTTTTTTAATTTAAGAGATGGGGAAATCTTCTGTTGGTTGCTTTAGCTGTGTCTGTGTTGTATCCTCCCCCCCCCCAAAAAAAACAACAACAGCCCATTTGTCCTCTTAAATTTGTATTTCAACTGAAAAACGTGTAGCTTCTTTTCTATCCTGGCTGAATTTGGAATTTTGTGGTCCTGTGAATAACAGATGACGCTCTTTCTTTTTTCTTTTTTCTTTTTGCCCATTGCCTGAATTATATTAACACGTCTGACTATTCCAAAATCCATTTTACTTTTACTACATTTGTTTTGTCTTTCCATCAGTCCTGTTGTAATGTAATAAAGTAAAACTGCTGGTCGAATTGACAGCGTAATAAGCTACAACAGCTGTAGTGCAAATGTGTCATTCCCAAGCTGGCTGTGTATGCATATTCCTCCCCTTTTTGTAAAGGTACAAAGCCTTTTCCAACAGAAGTATTATCTCTTGCCTTGTAAATAAGCATTTTGTTTTAATAAAATGCTCTTTTTTTTAATACAGACACTGTGTTGGCTCTTTTACGGTAAACTCCTGTGGAGTCTTTTTATTGCACTATGTATTAGGACAACTTCAACCAATGGATCTCAAAAATTAGTTTCAGCTGTGCTCACAATTACCATAAAGTAAAACACAATTAGTTTTCTTCCTGAGTTGTGTTTTTTTTAATTTTTTACCAGTTGTAAAACAGCAATAATAACCAGTAATCCCCATCTGCGCCTCACGTCTACTGCATCACTGCCACAGCCATAATCACCCCGAAGGACACACTCTTGGATATTATTGCCGTAATAACTCGTGCTGTGAAATGACTCCAGACTAACCATTCTCTGACGTTACAAAGTCTATTGCCGTCATCCTTGCGGTTCACAGTAGACATTTATGGAGAGGCATATCAGCGCAGCAGTGTTGAATCAAAGTGTTTCTCTCGTGGAGGTACAATAACCTTGTGGTCATTCCCCTCCCTCTGGTTAGAAAGTCCTGCGGAGGTGTGTTGAGGCGTCTCCCTCCTCCCCCGGTGCTTGATTAATGTGCGCCAGTAGATCTCCGACGGGGCTGGCCTCGCTTGACTTATACACACTGTCAGCCACCCCGCCTGCACTCATAAACAAACTTTATATCTCTGTTCGCCTCTATACAATCCACATACACAGCCTCTGCCTCTCAACATGTTTACAAACTGTCTCTAACATTTCTCTTCCTCTCTGATCCGCACAAGAAAGGAAGCCTCAGTCTCAGCAGCTGGTAGTTTCCAACATTAACCTCCTAGTTTCATAAACTACTGTTTTCATATTTGCCCATCTACATTTGCTATGTTTAGCGTTAGCGTTTTTATTAAGTCCTTAACTTTGTACGCGCAGGAAATATTTAAACAATATTTTTATTGAATTTTGCGTCTGTTTCACACATACAAATAGACAATAATAATTAAATTAAACAATGAAACGTAGTCATGGTTTTCACAATCGTCAAAGGAAAAGAAACATTTCACGTACTTCACATATTTATTTTAAGAAATAAAATAACACATCAGATAAGAAGGGAAAAAGGAAACAGAAAACAACAACGTAGAAACAACAAGACACAGCAATTTCAAAATGCACCTTGACATCCAAGAAACTCCTATAAAGGTTTCAATGTCTGTACGAATGCTTGACAAGATTGTTTTTTTTTTCTTTTCAAAATCACATTTCTCTTCTTCACTCTGAATGGAAATGTTAAGAAGAGAACAGGTGAGTCATGTCAGTTTTATGTTTTGGACATCATTGTAAGATACTCCTTCGTGTTCATGTGTACAAATCATGCCGTGGAGAGTACACACACGGCATCAAAACTCCCAAAAACTCATTGTCTCATTTGTCCAACACTTTGGTTAATGCCCAACATTAACAGACTGACCTACTGGCATTGCCATCCATAGAGGGGTAATCTGGAATCCACAGGGGTCAAAACGTTGCCTTTTTTCAGTCTAATAAAGTTTGGGGAGTTTTAATCCAGTGTGTGTATACTCACACTACATTCTCCCTTCACCGAATCTGTAATCCTGCGCCTGGCCTCAATATAGAACTACCTTTCTGCATCTATAAACCATACCTGAACAACTTATTTTAATTGCAATATTTACTGAAATGGAGATGTGAAGAACTGCAACCTTTTGGCTGAGTCTTTCTCATTAAGTCTTACAACACATAAGGAAGTCGCTCGACATCAGAGTCAACTATCATTTTACCCAGCTTATTTCCCAGCAGTCACACTGGCATCGACAGAAGCCAGGCTGATCCCGTGACCTGAAACCAATGCCTCTCTGGAAACAAGAAATGACCGTCATGTTAAGTCTGAGGCCAAAGCATGATGGAGGGATTTAGTTTCTCAGAGACAGACACACATCCAGTGTCTTTTGTTCAGAGTCCTTTTGAATGATTGTGTTTGAAGTTCTGGGTGCCCTCTGTTGGGGCAGACATCCATTTCACGCCCTAGGTGTCTGTTCTGATTTGAGAGAGATTAGGTGAAATATGAAATCCACAACAGCAGAACACACACACACACACACACGCCCTCTCCCAAAGATGTTCCATAGCTTGCCTTCTGGGGTCTTTCCTCGGCTTCCTGTGACTGCAGACAGATATCACAGGAGCAGAGGTGCCAGCTGCGGCAACCCCACCGCTGTCTCCTCCTATTCTGTCCTTTTCTCTCTGATATGAGTGAAGTGGAGGCGAAGGCCCCCCAACCCCCACATCTCCCTCCCACTCCGGTGGTGTGAGAGCAGTGGAGGTGATTGATGTGCTCTGCTGGGATTGGAGGTGTAGAGCCTGGATCATCATCAGCAGCCCTGGCACAGAGCAGAGATCTCAGAGGACACACCAAAGCAGGAATAGATCCTGGCAGGGTCAGATGATGAAATCTTCCCCCTCCAATGATCCTCATCCCCACGGAGGATGGCTGAGGGGGGGAGGGAGGAGGAGGAATGGCTTAAGGAAGGAGTGGAGGAGGGAGACTTTTTCAGAAACTGTTTGTTTGGTTTATGTGGCAACTAAACTGTCATATTTCGGAGACAAGAGACGCATTTGGATACAGTGTAATGAAAACTTACAGTTGATGCACAGATTAGTGGTTGTAACACTGAGTCTGCTGAATCGCAGAGACATGGATGAAGCTATTCTGAGTGTAAAGAGAACAGAGGTGAAAAAGTACTTTACCAGCACCCTAATCCACTTCTTTCCTCTCTTCACAATTCATCATTCAAGACCAGGATGCCAGCAACCCTTTTTCTGTTTTCACAGCCAGCATCCAATTATATATCACATTGTATCCGACGTTGTAGCGCAGTAGGGGGAGATGCTTCTTTGTATCTTCATGTAAACAAACAGTATTAATCAAATAACGATTGTGTGCTGATCTCTAGTCTGGGACGCAGCACATCTCATATCTAGCAGCTGAGGATTTGTTTTGTTACTCAGTGAAGGAGCCCCATTACGACTTCTAATGGCATTTCCACTCAGAGGAGTTGAGCTCATTAGTTTGGTGTCTAAAATCTGCCATTATGATTTTAATTGCCCTAGCAGCAGTATGGGAAGCAATCAAAGTCACTTTTTTTTTCTTGGTGAGAGTGATGCAGCAGCACATCAACAGCTCACATGCTGATTTAAATATGTACTGATACACTTTGTATAGAAGGAAGGACAGGGTTTAGATTGAAAAGGGCTTAAGTGACTATTTCAAAACTTTAAATGACTTGATATTCAGTTCAAATCATAATGCAACCCTTCTTTTCTTTTCTGTAAAACTAACCTGATTTAAGTAGTATTTAATCAATAGAGCTTCCAGTATATTTTATCAAACAAGGTACAAGATATAACTTCCTGTGTTGTAATGCTCAGGTTGCACTGCAGGGAACTTTCCATTCAAAGCTACTATTCAAATAGTTCCTCATTTTGGGAAATACACTTATTTGCTTTTTAGGTTTCTGTGCCAAAGACTAAACTTGGAATCATGTTTGTACTTCCATTAATTTCCAATTAAGTGTTCACACTTGTACAGAGGACTTTGAGAACTTATTATCATGGCTGGATGAACTTGCTAGGGGTACTTGGAGCACAAATGATGTGCGGGCCCTTTTTGACTCCCTGTTTGTAGTAAAAAGTTAAAATATACAGCATCCCTGTCCGGAAGTAAAAGTCCTATAGATAATGTTACATGACTCACAGTTGCAGCTCTTCTGTGACTTGGATCGGCATGAAACTCTCCCAGTTAAATCATCAGTACAAAACATTAACAACTGTGTTGGAAAATGTCTGGGGTTTTTTTTTTTTCTAAAAGTCAAAGTTTCAAGCCTGTGTACATAAAAGCTTTGAGGTAAAAATTAATTACGACTCCCAGGGTGCATTTTGGCAAGAAACATCCAGTCAGCAAGCTTATAATTCCATAATGTGCCCAGCTAAAGACGGGTGAAAGCTAAAGATAACAGTGTTGAGAAAACTGATTTTATAATCTGCAACTTAAATTGATTTACTTTTAAATTCCGGCATAATTGTGGATGAATTCAGCAACCATGGCGCCACGTCTTGTTCTTAACCGCTGCAACAACAAAGCGTTTTTAAATTGCTACCACTTTGATTCGCGCCTCTGACTGGCTTCTTCTCCATAGCAACAGCAGACGAGGCTCATGGGTATTGTATTTTGAGTCGTCCGGCACGCCAAAATGACAAACAAAACATGATTTCTCAGAAACTAAAGTTGAAATAATGAAAACTCTTGACTATAACAAACCTTTACATTATCCAGGAGACTCCTGTGTTTCTATGTGAAGTAACATTTAGTATGTTGTTAAAAGAAAAAGGGAGTATAGAATGGGGAAAAACACTTCGCAACTCCATTGGGACGTCCTGGGTTGATGATGTCATCACATGGTTAAACTGAATTGAGGCTGAAATGACAGCAACATCATTCTTCTTCATTGTTGTTTATTGCCAGTTGGCCAAATCAGCTGTACTGGACTGTGGAGCAGTAGAGCGTGATTAATTATGGAGTACTCTTGGCACTGCATACCCCGCTGAAGTGGTATTAGTGTAAGTGTGCATGAAGTGTTGGTTAAGGGTATTTCACATTGGCATTTTTAAACATGGGACACATACTCAGTGTAAGTACATAGTTTTGTAGCCAAAACATATGGATAAGTAGGCCGCAGGTGGACAGAGAACGCAGAGCCCAGCTTTGGAACAGAACAACATTAAAGGAAGCTAACAGTACTGACTAGGACAGAAATACATATATGAATGACCTGAATTCTGTTTTAATACTGTCTGACTTGTAGCTGTACTAAAAATGAGTATTGCAAAGTTTTTCACTTCAATGTACCTTATGTAACATCCACTGGTAATTTTCCATTCTCCGGTTTCTCTTACCAACAGCCTAAGCTTATTTCCTGCTTAAATCAAACATTGTTCTAATCACACGAGTGGCTGGCTGAGTGGTGTTCACACGATTCCTGATGTCGGGCAGTATTTAGCACATCACAGTGCTTCAGAAATCAATTCTTGTGCGGTAGGGCTCGGTGTGAACCTTTCTGCTCCTGCTGCACACATTGATTCAGTGCTGCATGTCTGGAAATGTGTTGGCTGTTGTCAATGTTATTGCGCGAAGAGAACAAGGGGGCTCTCCAACCAGCGAGTAAGTTTCCAATGATGGATTTTGGATTTGAATGAACAAGGAGGTCTGTCAGAAGGGTATCTAATGGTGGTTCAGCCTGAAATTACTCCTGGGATCAGTATGAGGTGGTGTGGCTTCAACGTACACATAATCACAAGTCTTTGGCTTTCATACACAATTCAGATGCTGCAGAAGTACAGCAGAAGAACATTTTCTGTCTACCTGCTTTCTGAACCAATGCTGCAGTTTTATCCCAGAGTGACCAGAAGTGGTCTAATTACAAATAAATTGGTTTGACAATGCTAACACATTTAGCAGCTAATAATGTTTATCATGTTCACCATCTTAGTTAAGGGTGTTAGCATGCTAATGAGCACTAAACACAAAGCTGAGGCTGATGGGAATGTCAGTAGTTTTGCAGGTGTTTGGTCATAAACCAAAGTATTGGACAAATACAAATGTTGACCCGGTGATGGCTCTGGATGAAAAGTTAAGGGGACCAAATGTTGTTGTTGTTGTTACCAAATGTCATGGCAAGCCATCCAATAGTTGTCGAGGTGTTTCACTTTAAACCAGAAATGTAAACCTCATGGTGGTGCTAGAGGAAAAGTCAGGGGATCACCAAAGTCTTTAGGATTCATCCTCTGGGGACCATGGATATCTGTACCAAATTTCATGGAAAAGCATCAAATAGTTATATTATTTTATAATATTTCTGTTTTCAATTCCTAAATACTGTAAATACATAAATGAGAATAAACACGATGGAAGTAATAAAGAGGAGTGAAAGCAGCAGCATTATCCCTTGAACTCCTACAACTGTCCTTTGACTACATGATGTAGCGCAGTTAAGGATATATTAAGTCTGACTGAGGCATTTGTGTTTTTGTTTGAGGTGCCAGTTCATTTCCCTCTCTTTGGTAAATACAATAAATAATGGCTCTGCATTTAGTAATTTATAGTTTTACCTCCATTCAGGAATCAATTTGTAAAGTAAAAATCCAGAGACGTGCGTGTCTCCAGGATACAAGCTCGTATCTGACTCATGACCACATTCACATTATATTTTTCCCATTAGCTTTTATAGCAATGAGCGGTGTGCTAATAAAATTTAAACTTCACTCAGTGGGTACTTCACAGATTCTCCAGCATCAACTTAAAAAAAAAAGACTCAGGTATCTTTCCCAGATGATGAGATACATTTCATAGCTTTCTGAGTTAAGATGAAAAGTAATACAGAGAATATACGGTACTGTATAATATACGCCAACAGGAATAACCAAGTGAACCAGGTTTATTTGAAGAAAATTCCACCCCCCTGATACTCTTAGTGTTATGATCAATCCATTCCAGGAGTTATTTTGTGATAAAGTGTTGTAATATACTTTTTGGTGCACCAATTCTTCCCCAGCCTGCCTTATCTGCTTCTACTGAAGTTATTTCCCACCTTTCCCAGAATGACTTTAAACAACCCTACCATATCTGAACTTGTTGCATTGAGCAACATGTGTAGCTAGAGATGGCAAAAGCAGTAGTGATGGTGATAGGTAATATGAGCGCAAGAGCATGTTTTTTGTTGCACTTGTTAGTCAAAATGCAGCCTGACTTTGGCTAACAAGTTGCTGCATTCACCTGGTGTCCCTGGTCTAAATCATTCCTGATTAGACGTGTCAAATGAAAAGCAGCAGGAGTGGAGTCAGGAAGTTCTGGTGCGGTTGATTGAGAACACTGTTGGTGGGGAAATTGGCAGCTCTGTTTCTTGGGTAATGGATTTCTCCCTGTATGACTGTTGAACATTGGCAACGAGACAACAATGACGTTATATGATTGTGAGGCTGTGATGCCAAAAGTACCATTGATACATTTAATATGATCACTCACATTTAGCCACACTAGCAGCTTTAGGGATGGCAACATCATTCCACCACTTTGGTTCCGACTGAAATATCTCAACAACTATTGGATGGATTGCCATTACATTATTGACAATTATTGTCCTCAGAGGAGGAATCCTAATGACGTTGGTGATCCCCTGACTTTTCACCCAGTGCCACTGAGATTGACATTTGGCAACGTCGGTCCACCACTTTGGTCCAGACTGAAATATATCAACAACTATGGGTTGGATTGCTATGAAATTGGGCGCACATATTCATGTGCCCCAGAGGATGAATTTGAGATAACTTTGGTGATTCCTTCACTTTCCATCTAGCGCCATCATCGGTAAAGATTTCCAATTGTCCAGTACTTTGGTTTATGACGAAATACCTGCAAAACCTCACCTGTATTTTGTGTTTAGTGCTAATTAGCAAATGTTAGAATGCGAACAAGCTAAACTAAGATGGTGAACATGGTAAACATTATACCTGCTAAACATCAGCACGTTTGCATTGTCATTGTGAGCATATTAGCATGCTAGCATGGCTGTAGACTAAACACATCAACTATGGAATAGGAAGAATAGACCACCAAACAACTGAAATGCTAAGTCACATCACCTAAACCAGGTAGGTGTTTTTCTTTCAGCGTGGCTGGTGGAGTTCTCACTTAGCCTGCAGCTCCTGTGGCCGCTTCATCTCTAATAAGGCCTTTAATTGTCCGCTGTCATGACTTTTTCATGGACATGGCCAGCAGCAACAGAGCCGTCTCCCACCAGTGCTCCCCCCCATCCCGAGCCAATTAATGATTCTCCTCCTAGGATGTCCTGATCAGGCCAGGCAGAGAGCTGCTCAGCCGAGTTGACAACTGTTCCCCCTCCTCCCTCCCTGCCTTCCACCCACCCATCCCAGCATCCTCAGCACTCTCGCTCTCCTCTGCGCCCAACCGCGTGATTTAATTTGTTTGGTAATATCAGGATTGGCATGTTCAGCCCAGCTTCACTCCAAAGTGAAATTGGACAAGGGCATTGGAGCCTCACCATGTAAAACCGCCTCACCTTGACAGCTGCTTGAGTGGGCAGCGGATTGCAGTAGAGAGTGGAGGAGGAGGGAGGCGGGAGGAGAGGAGAAGGTGGGGGGGTGAAGGATGTACCTGAGAGGAAGGCAGACACCAATTCACTTCTCTCTCCTTTTTCGCAGGGGAGTTTTGTGTCAGGAAGGGAGCCAGCTATGAAGACGGAAGCTGTTTAAAGTGGAGACAAAGCACCAGGTGCTACTGGGGACCGATGCTCCACAACAACATGCTGGAGCTCATCCAATCTGTCCAATAAGCTTCCAAGGAGACTGGCAAGACAGCTCATCCTGTAGTGTGTGATGGATCTGTTGTAATTTGTCACATTTATTTTGTCAACTCAGATCTTCAAACTCTGCGTTTGATTGTAGAGATCAATGCCAATGGCGTGCACGAGAGAGCTGCTTATTTTTTATGTCCAGATTTTCCCAATCCTCCCGAAATCTTGCCATTTATTGGGTAAGTTGCTCTTCGTGGTACTCTCTTTATAGTACTATAAAAGCATGACAAGTATCTTTTGTAGCCCCATTTCCTGCGAATAAGGAAAGTCCATTATGAGCATTTCAAAGACAAATCATAAAATAATTACAATGAAAACATTACCTTGGATTTGTTAGTAGTTACATATATACAGAAATACATTTATTCTTTTTCTTGCCGAGATAGTTGAGAAGATCGATACCACTCTCATGTCTGTTTGTTAACTATTGAGCTGGAGTCAGGAGACAATTAGCTTAGCTTAGCATAAAGACTGGAAGCAGGGGGAAACAGTTAGCCTGACTCTCTTGGTAGCATTTCATACACCATAACACTAGCAAGTTCATACGGAAAACGTATTAATATGAGTTTGCGACATTTGTGTGCTGAGCTAAACAACCTACCTCGGGCATATCTCACACGGACATCTAGCGGCATTTACCTACTGAGAGAGGGCACGCCTGAGCCACTAAACTTACACTACTGGATTTACGGCAAGGGGAATCATATACCGCACAAACCCTCTTACATTCGGATTAAACAAACAAGAGAGCTGAACTTTGGAGAAAGCCAGGCTAGCTTTTTACCCCTGTTTCAAGTATTTTATGCTAAGCTAAGCTAAAAGCCTCCTGACTCCAGCTATGGACTAGCAATGTCATATCAAAAACACTTACAGCATATTTACATTGGAGTTTGGTAGCACTAAGGTTTTATTAAATCAGGTTTTTGCTTCAGTCTTCAGAATTGAAGACTAAAGGGGGCTTCTTCCAAGACTCGGCACCAACGTTCAATAATAATCATACAAGGAGGAATCCAGGTATGTATGTAGGCTAACTAGCTTTATGTGAATGCACATTTGACTGATGGTAACTCATTCTGGAAACTGTTGAGAGTCACCAAATGAAAGGGAAAGTGGTGGGAAAAAAATCAAAAACTAAGCCCTTCAGTGAATTTCAATTAATAATTAATTCATGTTTTATTTGTTTTTGTGCTTGAATGGCAGTTTAATTTTGGCCATTCCCAGCAGATTCTCTCTGATACTGCTGCCACACATCTGCATTATTGTGAGCGATAACCACCAAGTTGACTTAACATTATTATCCTCACACAGCAATCCTCCTGAAAAAGGATTAATAAAAGAGTGCAGAGGCTGAGAGGAGAAGCCGTGTGCATGCCTGGAGTGACAGTTAAACAACCCGGCAGACAGACAAGACAACCAGTGAACCTTATTACATGTATATATGGAAAGTCCAGGTCCGTGCCTCTGCTTCTTCACTGTAACTCAAACTGTAAAAGCCCCTGGACCAGAAACATGCTGAGGCAGCGAGGAAAGATGGTAATCAGATTAGTTTTCTCCAAACTTTCATGCAAGGCAGATGGCCATCATTTGTGATGATGTCGCTCTGTCAAGGCCTCTGTTGATCCTGATACGTCGTGGCGGCTTGATGGACAGTGATGAAGAGCAGGAAAAATGCGAGTCCCTGAGTGTTTAGCTGACTCTGCTGCTTCAGAGCATCAAATCAGCCAGAGAAATAATCAAAGGTAATTGGTTCCAATAAAACTGCGCTGCTATTGATCATTCTGTAGTTTTAGAAAGTTGAGGCTTTGGCTCATGCTCATGCACATACACATATCCTCTGCTCACACTCGTCACGTCAAACGAAGTGAGATGGCCTAGATAGGTAGATGGGGAGACAAGCAGGGTGTTAGAGGGAGCAGAAAGGAGCAGGGATCTGAGGCCAGATTCATTTCCACCTCCAGTGGAGGGAGACCACCTATTTAGCCTGTCTGTGAGAGGCCAGGCCACAGGGACGATAACAGATCACAGCCCATCAGCTGCCGGAGCTCAGATCTAACTGATGGCCTTGAGAGCTCATGACTGCATTTCACAAACTTACGACTTCAATTTCCATATCATTAAGCTTGTCTGCGTTAGTGCATTTCAGTTTCCATAAATCCACAGCAATGCATAACAAATAACAGTTCTTGTGTTGTTTATAGGCTTATGTAAAACAAATGTGTGTTTTTCACAAATTAAGCTCATTGTGTCTGTCATATTACCAGC
The DNA here is from genome assembly GCA_002120245.1 of Maccullochella peelii. NCBI lineage: Eukaryota > Metazoa > Chordata > Actinopteri > Centrarchiformes > Percichthyidae > Maccullochella > Maccullochella peelii. The sequence goes on along the minus strand of LKNJ01003218.1, from coordinate 32,653 downwards.
ATATAACTTTGTTACACCTTAAGGTACACAGGAATATTTTGATGTGTTGCTCGTACAAGCTGACTGATCTTCCTCTCTTGTTTAGAGAGTGAAAGAATAGAGGAGGAGCCCCAATCTCCTGTCTTCCCACCTCATTACCCACACCTGGATAGGACTGCGGGGGATCCTAATTTAAGTCACTCGTTAGCAACATCCTAATGCGTTCTGACAGCAACAAGAGAAGGGAATGGAGGGAAGGTGAAAGAGAAAGATCGAAGGAGAAAGAGGGTGAGGGAGGGAGAAGGTGGGGAGAAGGAGGCACAGAATTTTCTTGACAGACAACTGCAGGACAGAAAACCAGGAGGAGGGAGGCGTCTGTGCGTTACAAGAACTAGTCTTATTTCTTGCTTTGATTTCCATAAAATGAGCATCATCCTAAATCATCCGAGCCCTCCGCTGTTGGCCTTGTATGCATAAACCATTAGATTCCTTTGCTAATGCACATAAACTAATGAACACAATATCGTTTTCCACTACTGTACGCCGCAGCTCAACAGGAAATCAAATAACACCCTGTTTACCAAATAAATTCTTCTGTGTCTGTTGGGTTTGCCTCCGGTTGATTGTATGTTTTGCTGCAGACGCAGCTGCACGGTAGCTACAAACACATCAGCATGCTGGGTAATGGATCGGAAGAAATGATCAAGGGAGTTGGGGTAAATTTGACTTCTGAGAGTGAAGCGTGGTGAATTTACACCTCCAAATGGGTTTGGAACAAGGTCGGAAAGATTTTCAGTGAAAGCAAATCCCTTTGTCTGCCTGAGATGTGGATGGATATATCCTCCATTACCTTACAATTGCAAGAAACAATGTTCGCTTCTAGCGCAAATCTCATTTCGCTGCCCCCAGTGAAAAGTTTTACAAGATTTCCATATTAGGCCAGTTACATCCCATATTTAGTAACTGAAAGTCAATGAATGTCTCTTCCACAAGACTGCTGGTGAAAGACAATCGTGTGATTCATTTGAGGGGAAAAGGGGGTTTGTAGGTCTTTACCAAGTGGGGCAGAGAGACATTTAGTAACAGTATAATGTCTAAAATGTCTTAAAGTAGGCTGTGAAGCTTTAATTTGTTATTTATTATGTATCACTAAACAGTATTTCTTTCTAAACTTTACTTGATTGTAGCAGAAAAGAAGTAGATGCCACTAAAAGGTCCCAGGATGTAGCAGGTGTCTTCGGTCATCTGAGTCCTCAGGATGCCCATAATTTCTACATATAACCATCCAAAATTTCCATTTCCTGTGATATTAAAAGTATAGTCTGAAGTTTTTGTGTCTGAAGGCTGAGTGTCAGTTTGAGTCTGAGGCAGTTTGAGTGACAGCAAGCACAGCCACGAATCCCTCTAAAACTTGAGACAACAAACTGAATAAGAGAGGAGGTTGGAGAGGCAGGGGCTCAGCAGGTTCATCTAGATAAATATGAGAAAATGTTCCAAACTCACTCATTAGTCCTGACCTGGTGTATAATTCTGGCTCAGCAGCCTGTCGAAGCAGCGCGGTGAGAGGCAGAGGAAGAGACGTGATAGGAAAAGCGCAAAGAGAAAAAGAACAGCTGGTGACAATACGCTTCACGTTGGCATTTGCAGATGAAAAGAGACCCTCTGACTTTAAAGGCACTGAAAGATGAGTGTGAGAAGAAAAGGAGGAAATAATAAGAAAGTGTCAGAATTAATGAACCTGCAGTAGATATCACCAGGGACACTGACACTTGTCATTATTGATAGCATACACTAAAACCATGGGGCAAGCAGGTAACTGAAGTTCTTTGTTTAAAATAGTCTCTTTTACAGACACGACCTCTTCCAGAGAAAGATTATTAAGCTGTAAGCATCAGGAGAGATTTTTTTAATTTTATGTTGTAGGCTATACATTTTTGGTCTTGGCAAATAAACATGAACACCAAAATAAAATTTGTCCCCGGGCTTGTGAGTTAAGGGCACTGAGTATAGGTTGGCTGCTGACTATGACACTTAAAGCAGCTAAATGATAGGTTGTCTGAAAATAGCATGCGTCCAGTCTGTGTCGCAGAGTGATGAAATTTAAAGGATACACAAGTAGCGTATCAATTTGACCTACAGTTTTCTCTACAAATGAGTGAAATAGGAGACTGTCTGCAACTAAAAATTACTATTTTTGACTACAAGCCAAGACCAACAGAGGATGATGGGTCATTTTGGTTGCTGTGTTTTCGGGGTTTTAATGGGTAAGATGGCCTATCTCTCCCAAATGTTACATTTCAATATATTTCTTTCAGAGGTAAAAGAAAAGATACATCTTAGTGGAGTGCTTATCATCTACAAACATCAGTTCAACCTAAATAAGCTACTTTGAACAATTTTTCGTACAGTAAATCAGAGTTTGAAAAAGTCTTACGTGGTGGAAGCCAGGATTTTAGTGCAATCCCACTCCTATTAGCAACTTTTGACAAGCCACCAAAAAAGTATTTAGAATATTTTTTACATTTTAGTAATTAATTTACTTTTTCAGTTATATTTTCTGTATATTCTTTCTCCATAACTGCATGATGGTCTAAATACTGTTTCAAAAACAGTCAAATTTAGTCAAGATATATAGTCTAAAATAAATATCAGAAGCATCCTCAAAACACATGTGTAATTTGTGGGTAAGCTTAGGATGTAAACCCCTCCTCAAATCAGGAAACCCTAGAAATATTATTAGCAAGGACATGACCTCAGTATCCTTAGCTACGGCCCTGAAAGGCCATTTGAAAAATGAAAAATAAGAGGACTCAGAGGAGGAATACAGTGACATTTACATGGGCGACTTAAAATTAGATTACTGACCCGATGAACCAAGTACAAACCTCCCTGGTGCAGCTAAATAAAGACCCATTTTAGTGTCAGACGTACAAGATTTTACCCTCATCTATCACTGAATGCATATCCAGCAGGTGCAACAGGCAGCTGGTTTCAGTGTAACCTACTCCTTTCAAATCCTGGTGAACACAGAAGCAGCAGCAGCAGCAGCTGATCACATATTGTATCTTGCTTATAATGTTACAAGACAGTGTAAAATGTAAATAAATAAACTTTAAAATGATTATCTGTTCTGACTGAAATATATTTTTTAGTTGCAGAGCAGAAATAACAGGGCTCTTTCCAAGCACAGCCTGCATACATTTCAGCAGGTGAGATAAATATGAATCTGTATAAATAACTACAGAATTAATTTTTAATCTTGTCCTTACTGTACCCTCCCATGCTGGTAATGCAGCCTCACCATTTACAAATATAACAGATCGCTAGTCACACAACGCTGAATAATTCTCTTTCCGATTGGAAATAATATTGGGAAGCCTGGAGCACAAAGATATGAGTTTTAATTTGGTTTGCTGATGCATTCTGAGGGATGAACAAATAGATAGCAGTGTGATCTTAGACAGGCAGAGATGGATTTCCTGGTTACTTTTTCACGGTTGACTTTGTTTGTGTAGCATGCTAGTAACACACTGGTAATGAGATTTTTTTATCAGTTGACCATTAGCTAAACCCGTCCCCCAAACAGCGATTAGCTTAGCCAACTTGGGCGGTGCATTTTTTTAGCCTTTACAAAACCAAATAGTCAAGAGCAAAAGTGTAAAGAATTAATTAAACCACTTTAAACGTTTCCTGCGCTAACGTAAGCAAGTCTATAGAGCTTAACCGACAGTAGTAACCAAGCATTAATTGTTACTTGTTAAGTTAATTGTTGTGTAGGCCTAGGAGCAAAGTAACTAACTAGTACATTAGTTTGTAGTGTTACTGTTGCATGCTGACTGCGGGATCCAAAAGGCAAACACTCAGGCTGGGGAGCAAGGGCATTATTTGGAAAGCGGGGGGGGGAAGAAGGCCAGGCGTGCAGGGAGGGCTGGAGGGCGGCGTGTGGAGCTGGAGATCCAGGAGGGTCGGAGACAGGCAGAGCTGGAGACGAGAGTGGACCTGGAAGACAAAGACAAGCACAGGTCAAGGGAGATCAACGGAAAAACAGACTTGCTTTCAAATAGCTAAGAGCTGGCTGTGGTGCTTTCTACCAAGTAGGTGAAGCAATGATCTGGCGGTGAGTGGGAGAAGGGCCAGGGCTGAAATACTGCAGGTTGATGAGTAGATTGATGCCAGGTGATGAGGCTGGTGCTCACGGCCAGGTGGTGATGAGTGGAGGCACGCCCACACAGGTACACAGACAGGACAACAACACAGGAGAGGGAGAAAAAACAGGAGGAAAAGGGGACCTTAGGAAGCTGAGGTGCGGGGAGCACAAATTTATCTAGCCATAACGTCAAACGTTCTCTGGATTCAGCTTCTCCAGTGTGAGGATTTGCGGCTTTTTTCTGTTTTATACTTTGTAAATTAAATCTTTAAGTATCAAGTATTTTTTCCTTTATTAGAGAAATTACAGTGGAGAGATGACAGGAAATTAGAGGAGAGGTACATGGGGAACAACATGCAACATCTCCAGCCGGATTAAAACCAGTGATATTACAGTTCATAGTCGGTGCCCTAACCCCTAGGCCACCAGGGTGCCACTAGATTTGACACAGGTGTTCGCTGAATCTCCCAATCTCCTGATTTCTGTATTTAAAAAGTAACTTAGCACTAAATTTATTTATAGTTTTATATGTTATATATTTATTTTGACTTGTGTCCTTTTGTTCATTGCAATACAACGACAGTTCTTTGACTTTTTCCAGACAAATCTATTCATTCTGTCGCCTAGACCAGTCTTTCCCAAACTTAGGGTCGCGACCCAAAATGGGTCACGGACCCTTTTTTATTGGGTCGCCAATTGGCAGAGTAAAATGCGTTACAATGCTATGATATGTGAATTCATACGCTGGTCTGTTCAGCTCAAATACTGTGTGCTACGCATGTACTCATAGACCTGGAGTTACATCCAGTAACTACTTTTTTTTTTTTTTTTTTTTTTTNNNCCCCCCCCCCCACCCCTTCTCGTGAACCTGGACTTGAAAACGTGTTCGTGCTCTCTGACTGAGGTAACGTTGCGTGTTAGCTGCGATTAGCATTCCAACATTCCGTCTCCGACTCGCGGGCTTGTCCAGGCAGCAAAGTGCATTTATTCAGCATTGTTTTGACGGTGGAAGAGTTAGTAATGTGTGTATTATGTTTGTATTCACCTAATTAGTGTGTGTGGGTGTTAGTTTCCATGCTGGACAAATATTATATATAAGAAATTCCATGTGTGTATGTGTGTATGACTAATGTGGTGGTGACAAGAGAGTGGTGATTTTTAATGTTAATGTCCTCTCTGTCGTCTCCCTCTCTGCCTCGTTCAAGGCATTCATGGTTTGTTCAGTAGTTTATAAATGCAGATGTTCTGGCAATTCATGATGTATTTTTGTTTGGGTCCCGGGGAGAAACCAAATTTCTCTTTTGGGTCTCGAGCTAAAAAAGTTTGGGAACCCCTGCTCTAGACCAATAAATAAATAAATACATTTTGTGAAAAATCTGTGACATTGCCTACTCCCGGCTTGTGACTGTGATATCTGAATGACTTTTTGAGAGTAAAAAACTATCCAATAACTCACAAGAAAAAAAAGGTTTTTTATTTATTTTCTAGCAACTTTTTTCTGTTTCTTTTTCTTTCCTATCTTGTTCATTACCCTGCAAACCCTCAGATTCATCTTTAGACCCATTAGGGGGTCCCAGCCCAAGTTGCAAACCATTGGCTCCAAGCCCCTAAAGTATAAGGCAACGTCACAGTCACTCTGTTCTAGGCAACGCCCCCTTTCAAGGCATATAAAGACAGAAATCAACTCTCACTGGTGTGGAGAGTTCTGTTCATCTGACCTCCACAGACAGTGGATATCCAGGTATTGCATACTGTCTGTGGCAGTCATCCAGAAATCACAGAACTGTAGTTACATACGTAACTCTTGTTTGGACTTGTTATTTGAAAAGAGATCAAGTGTTGCGACAGAGAATTGGGTCAAAGTTAAATGTGAGACCGTTCTGAAGCCCTTTGGGCATTTTCATCAAAAGTTAAGTTACTCTTTAAATTTGAGTAAACAAAATGGATATTTTATATCCATATTTATATATAACAGGACTCAAAAGAACAACCTAGATAAGTTGTTTTTCATTTCACAGGTCCTTTAAGGTTTAGTATTAGCATTTAGCTTTTGATTGATTGATGGTGTTTGTCTCTCCTCCCCGAAGGAGAGGTGTTTAAACATTAATGACCTGTGCAGGCCAAGACAGAGGGGGGGTTTCTGCAGAGCGAGGAGGAGGATGAGGGGGAGGAAGCACAGAGAAGCAGTGAGTTTAGAGGTCAGAGGGGGTGGAGAGAAGCAGCTGAATGGCTGGCACACAGAGAGAGACCTAATTGAGAAGGTAAAGCAGAAAATGAGAGGGAAAAGGTCGGGGAGGGGGCAGCGAGAAGAAAGACGGAAGCAGATAAGAAGAGAAAATCAAGAGCCGGGGTGAGGAAAGAGGGGCGGAAGGGAAGAAAGGAAAGGGTGGGGGGCAGGGCTGTCAGTGCTGGTGGCCTTTCTGAAAGGTTAGTGGCCTGGCCAGAGGGAGAGACGGTGAATGGCAGCTGCTCTGCAGGGAAGAGAGGGGAGCTGTGGTGAGGCTGTGGATGCAGGGCTACATGGCTCACACACAAACACACACACACACACACACACACACACACACACACACAGCCATCTGACCACGGGGCGGCTTTTTCACATGGCATTTAAAGCAAAGCACGTTTGTCCACACTGAGGACTAATGACATTAAACATTAGCTGACATTTCCAATGGACGGAATTAGCTGATTATTGTGCTATTGTTCAAAGATGGTGCGCGTGTGTCTGTGTGCGGACGTGGAGATGTGCGCGTGTGTTTGTCTTCCACCACAATACCTGGTGCTGCATCATGTGTATACAGTGTGTACGAAGACTGGAAAGTGTTTCTCTCAATGTGACTGTGCTCAAAGATTAGATTTTTAAACCAAATGAAAAATGCAGGACCAAAACGGTCCTTTCTGCTCATATTTCTCTCATTTTTGCTCCACATCTTCGTCTGTTGTCACCACATAATGGCTTTGACATTTGCACTTTGGTTAGATTAATATGGGTTATCGGGGCATTTTAGCATATTCTATTGTTCAACTCACTGTAATTCACTCTGGATAAGAATGGCAGCTCTAATACAGTATATAAGCAGGATTGGAAAGACCTTTACAGTGCAGTGAAAGGTAGACAAAAGGAGACAGATTAAACAGCCCAATCCTCTACAAGATATGTTTATATCCTACTAATTTGCTTTGCCTAGTGTGTAATGGAGAAAACGTAATATTACGTATTACGTTACATCCACTTGTATTTAATTTCCAATCCAGTAAGTGTGACATCCATATACTGCACAGAAGCCAAAGGAAGTAGGTCAGGCTGGGTGGTTGGCACCACGAAGCACATGACTTAGACACCAGAGTCTGGGTTTGGTTGTTTTAGGCAAACTAAAACACTTGGTTGAGGTTAGGGAAACATGGTTAAATGTTGAAAATGCAGCCCACTATCCCAGGATCTGTCCATATTGAATGACTCTGCACCACATGATTTACATCCATTGCCTACATTCAGTGCCAATACAGGAAGTAGTGTATCCTTGATAGAGCAAGTTGGAAAGTGAAGGTGTGAGGTCGAGGGGGTGGATGGGCATGTCGCATGACTTTCATGCAGACATCAGAATTTAGACCTGCAATTAACGTTTGTCTTTTTATCAACCGTCAGTCTTTCCTTAACCTTAACCAGTTGTTTTAACCATACCATAACCATAGCTTATTTGCCAGAACCATGACTGAACTTTAACCATACAATAGTTGCTATGTGCATCTATTGTTGAAGTGAGTGAAAATAACTTTTGTCATTCAGTGTAATCTGGGGTTTTGCAGAATTGTCCAATATCTATGTTCTTGTCTGGGTTTCCGTCTCATGCTTCAAGTCAGCGTTGACTTTATTAAATTGGACCCAGTCGGAGTGTGCTTCCGCCCGCGCAATCAGCATGTGTCTCTGCGTTTTGATGTATTTATCAATTTATTTTTTAATGTTTATGTTGTGAGCCCCTACAGTTTTTGCCTCTGCTGCTCAGCAGCAGCTCAGAGCATATTTGATTAGCCTGCTGGGCACGTCGTGAGTCTTATAGTGACGTGTCAGGTCCCAAAATGATTTAGAAACAGTTCCACAGAACAGGTTGGTCCGAATGCTGAGCTTTGCAGGTGCACGGCGGGTTTGCAAAACTGTAATGCAGGACTCTGGGTGGAAGATGAAAAATGTCTTTCCATTTTGCAAATTTGTTAAAATGTTTTTAATAACGTTGCTTTTTTTTTTTTTTTGCTGCATCTAGACATATAGGATGAAACATTTTGTGTAAATGTGTGGCTTATGTTGATTTTTTATTAAGTACTGCAGGACCACTGAATTGCACTAGAGTATTTCGCAGACTGGTCAGACTATATGCAACAAGCTAATAAGCGCACACACAATTAGATTGAACTTAGGGAAAAACTGTCTTTGAAACTTAATTTAATGCCTGTGTAATTAAAAATAATATGCTTTTTATTACATTTCACCCCTAGCCGCTTTTTGATTATCAGTTTTAAATGATCACCCATGAAGGAGTTGTCTGCCACCTGTAGGCCACCACAAGTGATCTGTGGCGTTAATGATGTTTCTTTCTAGGGTGTTACTGGTGAGAAAAGGCAGTTTTTGGAGTTGGATTGTTTGGAAGCAGAGAGAAGAAAACAGCATCCTCCTCTTCTGTTGACTCAATTAGACAATTTATCACATCACAAATGTGCAGCTATTTGGTCTCGGATTAATTCTAACGTAAAAAGTTCATCCACGCATTGTCATCTTCGTAATTGTCTACAATGGCACAAGATTCCACATCACTAAATCATGTGTACACAATGGATTTACACTACGAGGTCCAGCTGCCATTTTCAAGGAGTGACGCGGTCACTAAGCAAATCTGTACGAAATGATAAACAATGCAAAGGTATTATTTCGACGCTCAGCAGAATTGACCTTGAGAAGGACCAAAATGCCTCACCCATGTCATTCTAAAACACAATAACACAATTAAACATTAGTCTGCTAAATGGACAGACCTTGAGGCAGCACACAGTTCATTCTTTCAGTAATGGTGGAAGTGAATGTGACAGGACTGCGGTTCAAACCTTCCTGCCTTTACAGGCACAGTGCCTTTCAGCTCCCCTCCCATCTCCCTCGTCTTCATCCTCCTCCTCCTCCTCCTCCCATCCCATTACTTTTTGAGGTCATCATATCTGAATGTGACATGCTTGGAACAACACCAGGAAGCAGCTATGAATTGGCGCTCTGTTCTCTTTGTTTATTCCATTTATTTGCTGATTTCCTTGTCTTGGCCTCCCTCGTTGACAGTTTGTTTCTCACCTCCTGTCTCTCTTTTACACTCTTGCCTCCCTGTATCTCTTCATTCTCGCCTCCTCTTTATGTTATTGCCCTCACATCAACCTGATGAATCTAAAACAGCCTCATCAATCTCTCTAAACAGATATCTGCATATGAATGCAGTCTCTGTAGGCAAGGGACAAGATTTTGGTATCGGAAACGTTCTGGTTTCTGTTTATAGTCCGTGTAGTATTGACCAGTATTGAGCGGGCTTTGGTTGTATGCAGGTAAACAGTCCGCGTGGAGAACAAAAGAGGTGGAACGCATTGGCCGAAATGCAATCTCGGAACCGTCAGCAATCATCTGACGACGATTTAGCTTTTTATCAGTCTCAGAACCCTAGAGATTAGTTTTTTGGCAGACGATAGCTGATGGGTTCAGCGATTGCAAATCAGACTGTAAACAATGACCGGCGCAAGGAAGAGGAAGTCTTGGCACAGATATCCGTTATCTGTGATCCACAAAAGCTGACATTGGTGTATGCAACATGCTATTTACTCTGATTCTTTTGCCAAAGCAGTGTAGCACTTCTACATGAGGGGTGGTTTTTGGCATCAATAATTAAAGCAACATTTCTAAGACAACGGGTTCATTGGCTGTAAAACAACAACTTCAAGCATGGCGTTTCATTTGATTAGTGTGTGGGACTGTCTTCATCAAAGTAGGGGCTGCAGTCGAGACAGAGCTTGGTTAAAAACTAAACTCTGTCCTCAAATGAAACTGTTGACATTTTTATGTCAGTGCTGCCTGTTGCTGTTGGTGTTTGAATATCTGTCTTGTGATTATGAAAAAAATGTACTCGTGTTTTTCATGACTCAAGGTGACTCATCTTCTCTGAGCTACGGGCCTAGCAGGGGAGCGTCAGAGATGAAGGCACAGTTCACATCGAGTCCACTTTGTCTCGCTGCGTATCTAAAACTGAGTGTAATGATGCTCCTGGTTTGAAATGCTGCTTTAAGTTGGAGCTGAAAGCCTGTTGAAAGCCGCCCTGATGGTTTATTCACAACTTGTCATTTTTTTTTAAGATGTGCTGCTCGTTTGCTGTGCCATCTTGTTATCAGAGGCAGATATGTTTCTGCTCGACTTATTCATGTTCTGGTTTTGTTTTTTTATGAAAAGAGTAGTCACAGTATCACAAGATGTGACAGATGTTCTTTTCTTTATTATTTTGAACCAAAAGTCTGAGTGTATTTGACTTGACAAGACAAACACAGGAATGTGTAATAATCAGGAGTGCTCTTTTAGATTCTTTTTTTTCTTTCACACATATTTGTGTGCGTGTGTGTGTCTGGCCCACGCCGGCTCCGGCTGGCCTTTGCAGCCCTCTGGCGTGGCTCTCCTCCAGCTGCAGGGGACTGGAGCAGCAGAGCAATTCCAGCTCTATGGTGCCACACGGCTGGTTAAGAGCCTCCTGCCCCCTCTGCCCCTCTCTCCCTGACTCCCTCCAGCTCCTGCACATCTGGCTTCCGCAGATGTGGGTGTGAAAACAGTGTACATGCTCAGCCTCCATCTGCTGCCAACACATGCTGACCCCCCAGAGAGCCCACTGAATTTATTTAAGGATTCTAACTCGGGTGTCAGAGCTGAGGGTGAAAAAAAATCAGTCTAGTCAGCCTTTTGTTTGGCTGATATACAAAGTTATGATCTACCTTTTTTTTATATGTGTCATAGTAAGAAGCATCAAACTGGTGGGAGTTTTATTTAGATGGGGCATTTTAAGGTGGAAGGCATAAACTCCTGCTTCACTTAAAATGCAGTTTTTCTTGTGCATGTTGGCCTAATAGTGATTAATACTAATGGCCCCAATGACCACACACACAATATGAATATGAAAGAAGTCTCTCCATGCAGACAAACAGAGACGTTCTGAAACGATGATGCAGACACCCACGTTCACTTCCTGATTGGGTCTTATCAGCCACAACGTGTCCTCCCCTGATTTGTCACGCCCCTATCACGTAACCCTTTCCCAGAAGAAAACAAATGACATCAGCCTTGACTACCAGCGGTTAATTCAACATTAATAACTAATTACAGCACTAACTTTCAGTAACAGTTCCACCTGGTCGTCAGTCCAAGCAGAGAAATCTCCGCTCTTACTGTTCTCCATTGCTGTTCTTCATTCGTAGTATTTTATGCAACTAACTAAGCAACCAACCACAGGGTAGACAATCTGCTTCCTGTTTACACCGGCACGTGCATGCCCAGTGCACGTGAATGGTCATGTGATATACGATTCCAGGTGTGTAGTGTGGACGGAGATTATTTCTGAAACGGTGATAGAACGCTTGTGTGGACACTGATCGTTTTCATTTTAAAACGCCGTTTTAAAACAACAACGTAGTAATGTGGATGTAGACTAAGGTACAGTAAGGAAATTGCTGGGGGTGGGCTGAATCTTTCTTTTTATTAAAACGCGAGATCCTTCCCAGCCTTATATTTACTTTTATTGGACCCTCAACTTAAAAACATAAGAAAGAGGTGAAAATTCAGCCTCTCTCTCATTCTGAATAGAGTTGCTAAATAAATAGGTTTACATCCACATCTATGTCCAATTTGCGAACGGTGAGCAGGCTATATATGTATATATGTTATATATATACAGTATGTGTATGTACAGTATATGAGAAATGTATGTATGTGTGTATATACAGTGTATATATATATATTTTTATTTTTTATTTTTTTTAAATCCCCACTCGCCCCTGCAGGCAGTCTGTTACTCCTTCAAGCTCGGGTCCTCTACCAGAGGCCTGGGAGCTTGAGGGTCCTGCGCAGTATCTTAGCTGTTCCTAGCACTGCACTCTTCTGGACAGAGATCTCGGATGTTGTTCCTGGAATCTGCTGGAGCCACTCTCCCAGTTTGGGGGGTCACAGCCCCGAGTGTTCCGATTACCACGGGGACCACTGTTGCCTTCACTTTCCACATCTTTTCTAGCTCTTCCAGCAGAGAGAGAGAGAGAAGGCAGAGAACATGATGAGGGGAGAACAAAAGACAGAAGGAAAAGAGGAAAAAGGGATACAGGAAGTGCAACTGAGGCAGAGATAGAGATAGAGAGAGAGGGGGAGAGAGAGTCTATCAGTCAACTGTTGTTCTCCTGTAGTCTCTCAGTCTGCTGGACTAGACTGGAGTGGGTACACTGTTTTGGTAAAGGAGTTAACTTTTCTGTCTCGTGTTCTCTGTACTTTCTTTTATTTTGGAAGGGCCTGGATTCTTTTAGTCTTTTTTCCCCCGCTTCAGATCAAACAGGACATTATGCTGAAGTTTAGCATCACCCACTGCTCCAGGTTTGTGATGAGTGTGTTTGTAGCGTGACCCTGAGGTGCTGCCCCTAAAGGGAGCTGGTTTACCAGTTTGTTTGTGTGTTGAAGGTTTAGGATGCAGAGGTGGTACTTTTTCAGCTGAGAGTAAAGTCTTGTTTTTCAGTTTGTATAAATCTCCCCATCTTCAGCTCTCTGTCCATTTCACATGTTTCAACTGTTGTGGTGTTGTTGCAGCGAGTGAACGCTCTCTCTCTCTTTTTGTCTTTCCGCTCTCTTTCCCTGCAGTCACAATGAGCGAAAGGTGACCTGTAAGCACCCGGTGTCTGGCATCCCCTCCCAAGACAACTGCATCTTCGTCGTAAATGAACAGTAAGTCTCCCTGCACTCTGACACACCCGCACATGCTTTTGATTTTGGCGCCGGAAACACTTGGATTCATTCATCAAACCGCCACTGCAGCGGTGACGGTGTGTGAATGTACTGCGTGAGTGTTAATCTGGAGGGACTTGTTTATACCAGACCCCAAAAATCCTACTCAAACCAGAGCCAGGTCTCAAGTCCAGTCTTGACAGTGTATCTTGGTTACGGGTTGGTTCATACGCAAATGTAGTTTTGATTGGACCAGACAGGACGCGATTGGAAAGAATTATTGAATGAATATTGAATATTTGTGTTGAAAAGAAAAAGTCAGAGCAGCAGAGTAGTGACTGTGACATGACTCTTTTGTTGTACTGATGGAATTAGTGTTGTGGAAATGTACATTCTGCTGAATTTACCACGTGAGCCATTATTGTACAGGTAATTCTACCCCCCCTCAATGTTTTTTACCTGGCCTTTATTTGTTCTTGTTGGCCATGATGACCCTTAGCTATTATTTGAGACTGAATACTGGCATTTATCTAAGAAATGATGCTGATTTTGTTGTGATCTCAACCAAATTCTATTTATGCTCACACTGTAGATATTTTTTTATCTTTACATAACCAAAGACAAAAGGCAGTCACAGTATTTTGGTGCCTGCAGAATGAAAAACCCTGTTTAAAATGATAAAACGTGGCCAAATGGATGATTAAGTTCAGTGTCCACACAATACAGCTTCTTTTTGCATTTAACAGTGGTGGTGTGGAGGAATGACTGTATCATCTGTAGTCCATGTTAGAGCTCTGACTGTTCCATGACTGTCCTTTTTAAATGTAATAATCAGAGGCAGTGTGTTGAGTGTGCATGCAGCTGTGAGGACAACGGAGCATCAGTGTGCAGCTGACAGAAGCTGCCGCTCTCCAGCAGCGTGGACGCCCACACTACTGGGTGCTTATCACAGTCCGCACACTGCAACGCTCCAAATCCTGTGTCGGGTTTTCACGACACTAAATGATCGTGGTAGAATCCGTTTTCAGTCTGACTCCTGAGCATGTCCTCTCTGTTGGGGCGTTGTTGTCTGAGCTCCCTGCAGGCGGTGGTTGAAATGAGAGAGGACTGTGGTTGTTATACTCGCAATAAACTCAGGATAATCGTCTCAGTTTGCCTTATCCACACTACAGCTGTACACAGGCCACCAGCTCTGTGTCTGTTTCTCTGGTTTTAAAAGTTTCAATAAAAAGACTTTAAGCAAGATCCTTTTTGTTTAACCAGAAACAGAAAGTCTCGCTTAAGGAGAAGTCTCGCTCTGAAATCTCGCGAGATTTGTGAGTTGTCGCAGGATGACGAAAGGATCTTACTCTTTAACAGACAGTCTGTCTCTGCAGGGATCCTCTCCATAATGTTGTCAGACACTTAGAATAATAGCCTGATCCTGTCAGTGGCAAAAACAAGCACTTTTAGTGGACGGACTTTTCAAGGGCGCAATTGCCCACAAGGATTGGACCAATTCCAAAACTTTTACTAAGCATTAGTCATTTCAACCCCAAAATTTGTAAAAAAAAAAATAATCCTGGAGTTTCCCTTTAAGGTTTGTCGGCTGTCCTGTCCCTGTAAGAGAAATAGTTCCAGATTTCCCTCCTGGCTCCTGCTCTGGATTCAGCTGCAGACATGCTGGATTGTTTGACACTGTTGTCAAGTGAGTGACTGTGTAGGATTTAGCAGTGCTGCAGTCCACTGTCACACTGTAAATCCCTCTTGCTCTTCTTGCTTTTAAGTGTTTGAGTCTGATTGTGTGTGAGACTCACTGAGGGTCAGTCAGTCTGTGAAAGCCGCCTCTGATTAGACTGCTTCTTTGCATCTCTCTGTCTGGCCATCCATCTTTATCTGTCTTCTGTTTTTTCTATCATCGGCTGTCTGTCTCTTAAATCGATCTTTCTTTCTCTCTCTTTGCCTCTTCTGTCTGTATCTCTGCAGCTCTGCATGGTTTGTTTATTGCAGCCATGCTACAGCCTCGCAAACCGACACAGAAACTCTCTTTGAATGTTTTCCCTCCCTCGCTCTCTGCTGTCGGAATGACTGACTGCTGGATGCTCCCTACCCATCAACTCTGAAATGGGATCCATTCTGTGGACGACACACACAATTCTTACAAAGAAACTACTTTCTACTCCCCAGACAGACAAACTAGAAAACAAGAAAAAGTCAGGATGACGGGGCTGAAATGAAATTTAGGACCTGAGCTTCTGAGATAGACAAACAAACTGCCCCAATTACACGCTCCACCTCCAAAAGAGTCGTCAGGATGGTATTTCAATCCGTTCTCGTCTCCAAACTGTGCAGTACCATCCCCCCCATCACACACACATTTACACACACTGTTTTACTGCTAACAAGTTCAGTGGAGCTGCACTCTCTGTGGCAGCACCCCTCTCTCTCTCTTTCTCACATACTTGCTCTCCATCACTTTCACACTCACCCCATTCATCTCCCATCCCAATTATCTCCTCTGTCACACTGCTCCTGTTAAGGAGTGCTGAGGTGGCTGTGTGTGTGTGTGTGTGTGTGTGTGTGTGTGTGTGGAGATGAGGTGTGTATGGTTTGTATTTTTAAACTTGTTGAGCAGAGAGGAGGTGAGAAAGTCGCAGGGAACCAAAGATGTTTAACTGCTGCTAATGAGAGTTTCACCTTGCTCCGCCCTGACAAGCATGAAGATGACGGGTGGAAGCGAAATATCTTTGCTTCAAAAGTTCAGTCTAAGGCGCTTGCAGGCATGACGAATGTTATTTGACCTGTAGACACACGAAGCTGTTCATTACAGCCCATAACTCGAAAGTAATGAAAGAACTGATCAACAAACTCAGGATTTTGCCATTTCCTAAGCCTTACCAGATGTTGGGCTGCTGGTTAAACTGTAATGTAAAAGTTGTCTGCTGGGGAGCATAAATCTGTTACGTAAATCTCATGTCAGTCTTAGATTTTGATGTTTCTACAAGTGAAATTTTTGTCCTGATGGTGGCACTAAAGGAAAGGCCATGGGATAACCAAAATCCTGAGGAATTATCCACTGGGCACCATGAATATGTACACAAAATGTCATGGTTATCTGGCCAATAGTATTCTAGATATCTCAATCTAGAGCAGAGGTTTTCAAGCTGTGAAACTTGAAGGGGGTGCGAGGGGAGGAGGACATGAGGCAGGGAGAGACATGTGATTGGCCAACGCAGCGCCTTACCAGATGATGTAGAGTTAAATGGTAAATGGACTTCACTCATATAGCGCTTTTCAACGTTAACGGTTCCCAAAGCGCTTTACAGATTGGTCTCATGCACCCGTTCACACACACATTCACACACGGAGCTGCCATGCATGGGAGCAACTTAGGGTTCAGTGTCTTGCCCAAGGACACTTCGACATGTGGACAGGAGGAGCCGGGGATGGAGCCGCCAACCTTGAGATTAATAGAGGACCCGCTCTGAGCCACAGCCCACAGCACAAGTTGCGCTGCAGCAAAAGCTGAGCCTGCTTCAACTTTTTTGCCAGATGATCCTGCCTTGTTTGATGGATGCATGGCACGCACTTGCTGTATTTGATGTAATATAAAGGCGTCTTAGTGCCACATGAGCCCTCAAGCCTCCTCACTTCTTCTCCCTTCCTCTCAACTTTTAAATGAATATGAAAATAAATGAGCACAAGCCCTAAGCTTTCCCTCCAGGCTCAGTCTAAGAGAGCTCCTCAGATTTAACCCAGCGCACCACAGAGGTGATTCAGGAGATCCTTGAGAAACTGCTAAAAACCAGCTGTGCTTGGCTTCCAGTCTCAGAAGCCGCTGAATGTAAATGTGAATGCGCAGGGTATGCTCACACTTTTATGACCAAGGATGTTTTTATATCTAACTTTTTCTCTGGTGGTGGAGTGTGTTTGAAATATAGAAACTATTTTCTCTCAGGTGGTTTTATTGAAATAGGCATTAAACTCTCTTTTTATCAGTCAGTCTGGTGCAAAAAGGACACAGAGATCACAATTGGAAACAGATCAACAAGTCCAGTCTTATGTTAAAATGCTCAATTTTATCATTTAATTTTTAGAATGCATTCACAAATTTTATGACCAAGGACTTGCTATTTAAATCAGCCATTGAAAAACTTCAAAAGACACACAAGACAGTGGAGTGCAACACTGCTGGGCTTTGCACTGGTGATTTTGGTGGCGGTACAAACATGTTATTAATCATAATATATGAAATGCATGTTTACAGATGTTATCAGAGCCTTGATGCAATCATATGCAATCAGAACAGGCCAACCAATCAACCAAATTGCTTGAAGTATAAACGCACAGTAAGAGAATACTTCCAGCACTACACTCAGCACTCATTTATCTGACCTGGACCACTGACAATGAAAATCGATGGCAGGTATTACTTGAATGAGTTGGCCTGCCCTCTGGATTGCGTCCACATGTGCACTGCATTCAATGGTTTTCCGTAATCCCCTCTAGTTTCCTTTAAGCAGAAGAGGCTTTACTGAGACTCAACAGAGCAGAACTACCTTCACATTGATGGTGTTGTAAATGCTTTTTTAGGCTGTTAATGTGTAGTTGTCAACATTGCCAACAGATACCCTGAGGCAGTGAGCCCAGTTGTAACACAGGACAGTCAGGAAAGCAGAAAAAGGAAGCCGATAATCATCCAAGACTGTCCTTTTGCTTTTTTATGTTTACAAAGTTGTTAGAAAATAAGGCAGCTAACTAACGCTAGCTTAATAGCCAATCTAGGTCGAGCACACTAGCTGTATGGCTTTATGGTAACATTAGTGACTAGACCGTATAAATGTATTGTTCCCATGTAAGATGTTGTACAGATAAATGTTGTGTTCAGTGGCTGATACAAGTAGTATTTTGTTGGTGAGTAGCCTATGTGGTGTATTAATAATTCATAGAAAGCGTATGTTACAAACTGGAGACATGGAATGTTTACCAGATACTAAAGGCATTTTGGGAAGTGAAGTTCACATTTGCAGTTTTGAGTGAAATGTCTGTACTATAACAATTAGACTGATTATCATTAAATTTGGTAGAGACATGCATGTCCCCCTCAGGATGAATTGTATCTAGCACAATCATCAGACCAACATTTTAATTAGTTCAACACTATGGTTTATACCTACCTGCAAAACCAATGACATTCCCGTTAGCCTCAGCTGTACTTCGTGTTTAGAGCTAAATAGCAAATGTTAGCATGCTAACACACTAAACTAAGATGAACATGGTACATTATACCTGCTAAACATCAGAATGTTAGCATTGTCATTGTGAGCATATTAGCATGCTGACGTTAGCATTTAGCTCAAAGCACCGCTGTGCTTAAGTGTAGCCACATAGAGCCGCTAGGGTGGCCCACGTTAGCTTTCTAGCTAACGTTTCCTTCATATCTCCAAATATGGACACATGACTTGTGTTGCACCTTGGCTTGCTGGATGAGGAACCAAACGTCCACCCCGGGAACACTACACTGCTAACATCAGTTTGCAGGTTAGATAGCTAATTAGGTGTAGCACATAAAACAGATGCTAAATGGTGGTCCTTCTTCAACAACGCTACTAACAAAACACTGTTTGTCCTTGGCTTGTAAGCTACACTACAGGTAAGGGTAGGGTAGAAAATAACTGATTTGTATGACATGTCCAACCACACCTAAAGGCTAAAGTGTTTGTAGTTATTCCAAACGGCCACACTTAAAGGTGGAAAGAAACGATGGCCGTCATAGACAGGGGCTGGATGCGATAAGCACTCAAATACCCCATCTTGACCCCAGGACATATTTGAGGAGACAGTGAGGAAGCAGGGCCTTATATCGTTCACAAGGAGTATGAGCTGATGCCTTCAGGCAGAAGGTAAAGGTTACCAAACTGTCAGTTGAATAATTTTCCTCTTATTGGGGGGAATGTACAATATCTTGGTGTAGGGCATCTGTGGAATCTTCTTGGTGTGTATGTTCTGGTGTGTATGGGTCTGTGTTTGATACTGCATGTTAACTGTAGTTTGATTGTACATGTGCTGCTACGTCAACTGTGTTCTCTCGATTGCAAGACAAATTTCTAAGGAAGACAATAAAGGCTAATTTCTATTTCTAATTCTACTTCTAATTAAATTCCAATTATCTTTTTTGCTACTTTCAATTCAAAATAAATATTAGCAATACATTTCCCTCCCTTCCTAACCATCTCTTGCCTTTACATCTTCCTATTAACAAATTAGATTTCTCTCTCCTGCAATGCCTGAGGCTATTTATGGGAGTCAGCGCTCCACAGATTTTCACCTATTCAAATGTCACTCACTGAGAAGAAGTTTAAATGAAGAGATTCCTAAAGCCCACATCCAGAAAGTTGCTTTTTGTCCCCTGGGGGAAGTTTTCCTCCTCTCGTCTCATTAGGATGTAACGTATGCCTCTGCAGCTCTTGCTTTTATTAATGACTCTCTAGTTTCGTTTTTTCCCTGTTTTGTAATATATTCAACCCACTAATCTTGTTCTGTTCATCTCCCTGATGTTCTGTGATCCGCCTACTGCTCTCCCCATCCTAACAAGTTTAGAAGGAGGAGTTTTAAAAAATGTGTCGAGCTCATCTGGCGCAGCTCTGACCCTTTCTGACACTTTATTTCTCTCTTCCTGCTTCCTCCGTCTGTCTCCGCACTTAATTATTAACAGATTCCGCTCAGATATCTTCAGTTGTCTGACTGTACAAACAACGAAGATGGGACAACAATAGAAAATGATAACAGGCAGATGTGCCAGACTGACTGGAAATGTGAAAGAAAGAGCGACAAAGCCAGAAATGGTGATATTGAGCTAATGGAAGGCTCTGAACGATGGCGGATCAAAGCCGTGTCTGGGAAAGCTGATGAAACAATAGCGTGGCCTTAAATTAATAATAAGATTGCCTGAAGTGAGGCACTGGTAGATTGGTGTTTAGAATTACAAAGAGTTTTGGGTTTAACCACGAAAGCTTCCTGTTTTCACATGGACAGGTGATGTTTCATTTGCACATACAACAAAGAGACATTTTAGTCGACTTACCTCCCCTCCAGTGGCATGAGAATTACCTACATTCACGTATTGTTTTATGTTTTCTTTTTTAAATTCTTAATGTTATGATTTCTGCCATTATTTATTTCATGTCGAATTTCATTTCAAAGTCACTATTGGAGTTCTTATTATTTTGTCATTGTCTCTCCCTCCCCTGTTCTGTTTCTAGCGTGAATTGTGGAAAGCTTGTCCACCCTGACAAGCCCCTAGAGGCGCTCACCAGGTAATAATCCCTCACATCGATGGAAGAGCTGCTTTGGCTTCAGCTTCCTTATCAACCTTGATGTTTTGAATACTAGTTTGCTATCGTCAGTGACTAAAAACCAGAAGTTGTTGCATGCAGAATGTGTTGTTAGTGGGTAAGTTCAAACAACAATTCCACATGTGGGAGAGTACACTTGGTTGCCGTCCTGACCAGTCAGATGAGAAGAAAAAATGTGTAGAAATAAGACTGTAAAAACATTGTAGTTTTCAAAAGAATAGGGGTCCCGGATATTTCTTGACATACATTGCAGGAGTTGCTCGGATCGCTCTGCAGCTGTCACTGGTGGACTCCCAAAACCCCTACAATATTTTAAAATATTCTTACAATAACAAAATAAAGTTATTCTTTATGCTACAAGTGGAAGAGAGAGAAGGCTCCTGGTTTTCAGAGTATGACGCGTTGCGCTCTGTCTCTGTGGGGACGTTTTTTTACCGGACGGAAACACCTTTTTTAATCAGAATCTGTTTCGGCTGGTCTGATGGGAGAGGCTGTTGTGGAAACAGATTTACTGTAATATTAATAATATTGCATGATTGTAGACTAATACTGTATTCTTAGACAAACTACCTCTGGACACGGGAGTAACAGCACCAATGTATTGTATTTTATGAAACAGAAACGATTAGATGTGTTTTATCTGAATCATGAATGAATCATTTCATTCTTTTTTTATTATTTTCCATTCCAAGGGCATCTTGGCAGGAGGAAAAATATACAGCTAGCAACAGGCCTATACAGCCTCACAGTTGCACTTATCATTATAAGTTCTACTGTATAATATAATATAATATTCACCCTGAGCCTGAAAAGGATGTCAGACTTACTGTACCTGTGGTTTTTCACAAACCAGGCTTGAGAACATTTAGATTTATGTTTTTATTGCTCCCTCACGTTTGTTCTTTTTCAGTAGCCTAATAGACATGTTTTAATCATCTGCTGGTGTTATTTTTATTAGCCACATTATGTGACGCCCTGAAATAAATCTATAATCAGTATTGGAGCAGCAGTCATCAGCCCTAACCCCCACAGCAGCTTCACTGTCCCCCACACAGTGCAGGAGACAGTCCCAAACAGGGCCAGACTTCCTCTAACTTGATCTCATTTGTTATCACGTCGTAACATACAGTACAATCCGTGGTAGCCACTCAACAATGTGTTGGTATTTAACTTTATAAAGTATCAGTATAATATTATAGGGACTCAGCAGCAGCAATTCAATTCAGTTTTATTTATATAGCGCCATATCATAACAAAGTTATCTCAGGGCACTTTTTTCTAGACCGTACTCTCAGCAGCTAATGATGATGGGATTGTTGCACTTCTTGTTCCCTCGTCTGGAAGTCAGTGGGTTTCTTGAATTGGTTTTGGTTAGATGCCTGAAATAAGGTCTGTGGTTAACACAAGCTTAAGAGATTTTCATGTTCTTTTACGTGTCTTTAAAAAGGTGGTTGCTAACAAGTGGCTAAATGAGACTACAACCTGCAAACTGTTCTAACTCAAACTTTCCCAAAGGCTTTTGCAGAAGAGGTAAGCATGCAAAATCACATTGCAAGTTGGAAGCTTAGTGGTGGTGACGTTGAGGTCATGTGACCGTGGTGTAGTTCGCTTATAGCCTAACGTTAGCTTTTTACTTCTGACGATTGCATTTACGCTTCAAAAACCATAAAAGTGGTGTTCATTTGTGAAGATTATCTTGCTGAACAAACGTGTACAACAAACATGTAAGTATCATAAACTTTTGTTTGCCACGGACCTTATTTTCTGCAATAATCCAAAATCCAATGGAGGGAACCAGGGCAATGCTAACTTCTGGTTTGGCTTGCAAAAATACGTCATCCCTGCAGCACTCTATTCACTGTCTGCCATGCCATGCTGTCCCACCAGTAGATTTTACTTTCATGATACATAACAAATGAGCGGAAGACTTGGAGCTAGGTTAGTGTCCCCCTGCCAATTTTGCTAAACTAGCTAAACTTGTCCCACACCTGTCTCTGTCCCGGACATGCAGAGATGATATTGATCTTCTCATGTGACTTTGTAAGACGGCAAACAAGTCAGGCTGTTCTGTTCATTTCTGTCAAACTAATTGGTGAAACCCCACTATGCTAGCAATGTAAAGCAATGAATAACACACTGATCCAAAATGTCAGTTCCAGCTTTGTCTTCAGCTCCATTCATCTTTAATTCAAGGCTTCACTCCTCTGTTTGAGAATTCTTTTTCTTCCTCTTGTTGTTTACATTAACTTTATTTCAGACTCTGCATGAATTGCCAGATGAGCCGCTGTGCAACACTAATGCAGCAATGATGATCTGGATGATAAATGTGTATGTCATGAGTTGTATGTCTCCAGCATACAGCAGGCTTTCCGCTCTGAATAATAACCCTGTGTCTAATTTAATAGGAACTAATGCCTTTTCGTTGCATTCCAAATCAAATTAAATCCCTTTTTGCTTCAGCAGTGGCTTGTATTACCTCTGAAATGATGAAATGAAATCAGGTGTCAGGCTGCCACTCTGACTACACACACATTTTACTTGCTGAATGACGGGGTTTAAAAAGTAGAGGCCTAATAATTTCTCCCAGAGAAAGCTTTAAACTGTCTCATAGTGAACTGTGACACATTGATCGAATCCAGAAACATAAAAGAAAGAGAATTCCATTACTGAGAAATATACCTTAAAGGTTCTATGTAGTTTTCAGAAAGTCCTTGTTATTAATGACACCGGTGGCCGTTAAGTGAACTGCAGTCAGTATCCTGTTGCTCGCACAACCATTGGCTCCATGATACTAACAAGCTAGTCGTTTGCAAATTATCAGCTCATGTTACGAATCAACCAATCCATGCCGCGTAGTTAAGTTACAGCTAGCTGACTAACCTTAGCTTAGCTTAGGTTACAGTTAGCTAGTATTAGCCATCCCTGCCTTGCATTGCTCTTGGCTAGTGGAAAGCAAGAGCGATGCAACATCAATCACACAATACAGGGGCCCTGTATTGCGTGATGTTACCACCATGAGAAATTCACTTTGACTGAAACCACAAGTGAGGTAGTACAGAACAAAAAATGGATGTGTGGAATAGAGCCGAGTCATCAGTAACATTAGTCACATTCAGAGCAAATAAACACTGGTGCTCACAGTGCAGGGGAAGCCATACTTCAAACAAATTGATCAGGGGAAATTTCATTTCATTCTAGAGCTCTCTGATCCTGCTTAGATGGCTGAGGAATGGCCTGCACCGCCAGCGCTCACACAACCCGGTTTCATCAGCAAGTCACTGAAGTGAGCGTAAACAGAGCAGGCGAAGGAAAGGGTTAATAAAAGGTTAATAAAGGCTAAGATAACCGTGCGACTGAAAGATGAAAAGGCAGATGAGATGAGACAGTGGGAAGGACTGAACAGGCAGAAAAGAGGGAAAAACAGATTGGCTGTGTGATCAGTGGGCAATTTTTGTTGCGTGTGTGTCAGTCACCGTGCTTTAGATGTGGGGCTGTTGTTACTAGAGGCCAGTGAAGGCCTCCTCTCTCACTCACAGTCAATTGGCCAGCAATTCAGTGTCACTGACAGAGCCATGAAATGGGAGCAATTTCAGAACATCCGCCTCTGGCAACAATGGCTCTCTGTTTCCTGAAGGCTAAATGCCTTCACTTGCAGACATTGCACTCACACACAATTGAGATTGGTATATGTGAATGTTGCCAGCTCAGCTGAAAAATATTTCATAATGAATGTATTCTGACTCTGAATACTTGAGCTCATCCGGTTAAGTCAGTAAGTGGAGATTTAAACACATAGCTATATGGACAGATATTAGAAACACCTTAGAATACAGAATAATACCCTTCAGTAAATACCAGCTGGGTGTAGCACTTAATAACTGGCTTTTGCTGAGACTTCCAGAGAGTTTGATTCAACTCGGTCATTTTTAGACTGTACTTCTATGCTGCATAATGCAGGTTTCATGTTTGCCCTTCAGAATACCCTCTGCATGTAGGAGAAGTTTTCTCTCGTGTCATTCTCGGAAACAGTTGCCTGTTTACCAACCAAAGTCTCCACCAACACCTGAGAAATATATATCTGGCTAACCCCTTGGTTAAGATAGGGAACGCCTCATGGTTAAAAGAAACCAACGCTGACTGTCAGTTGAAAACAAACTGTGGTCTCCAGTGTTAAAGTCCGATGTTTTGTTGTCCAGTCCATCCACCCCGACCTTCTCCCCATGCTGACTTTCTGGCTCTGTAACACATCACTCCATTGTAGACTCAGGCGGAGGAGTGAAGCTGCTGCTGCTGCTCTGGTTATGTGCTGCTACGAGTGCTGTGTGGATACGGCGTGAGACTCCCCACCAGTCAGTCAGAACTGAAGAAGCCTTTCAGTTGAGAGGTGAAAAGTCTTCATCAAATCTACAACAAGTCCAGTTGTCTTTGACTTAGAACTTCTAGATATCCTATGCCCAGGATAACTGAGAAGCTACTCTGAAAAACAGCCTAAAGACATGTTCATGTGTCTACATATGAGCAGGAGAAGTATAAACTGGTGCTCCAGTCCCTAATGAGAATCAGAGTTGTAATTAAAACACCAGACCTGCTGTAGCTTCTAGGGAACCCTGTGTCGAATTTAGAATGGTGCCACAAGTCTCTAAACTCTTCTAAAAGGCATAATTAACCATAACTTCAGTTCACCACTGCACTCCCTCAACTAATACTAGTAATTTACTCCCTGTTAAGAGCTAACTATTAAATGTGACAAGCCAACTTGCCTTAAGTGCTTTAGCCAAACTGAGGGATGGATGACTGCTATGAGTGTCCAGTGCTCTGCAGAATTTTCTTTTAAAATTCATGAAATTAAGGGCTCTGATATCCTGCACTGCAAAGAACTTTGGTTGAAAACATGCCATTGATTCCTCTGGATAAATGTATCTGCTCATCATGTGGTTGATGTTTCTATTTGACAAGTGAGTTAGGCAACATTTAATTTGCAGAGTTGGGGCTTTCCATTCTGAGTAGGCTGAAATAGTAAAGGAGATTATCAGAGCTGTCAGTGTAGAATATAGAAGAGCTGCTAATGGGCTGCAAGGCATTTAAAAGACTGGCATGCCAATTATGCTCCTTCTGGCACACTGATTTTAATGAAAGTACAGTGCTTTAGTACAGTATGGTAAATTATGGGGATTAGTGGTGCTAAACTGTAGTTTTATTTGAGATAAAAGCTGTGTAGAACAAAGAATCAAATAGTAAAGGGATGAGTACGCAGACTTAATAAGGCAGGTAAGACAGGTAACTATTATGATATATATAGTAGAAAGTGCTGGAGGAGAGATACCGCTACTATCTTACTGGTTATCTGATCAGCAGTGGGACAATCACAGGCGTTACACCAGGGAGACAGACCGTGTTTCACTTGTGTATGTGTGTATAACTGAAAGTTGGGGCCACACTCTGAGGTACAGGTGTATTCATAGGTGTCAGAGACAGTCTGGGCAGAAACCCTTTCTGTAACGTTTGTAGGCAGATCAGAGACTCAGGCGCAGAGAAAGACACAGTACACAAGGTAAGATTCAAAAAGGCAAAATCTTTACTTGGAAGTCAGGCAGTCGTACACGGGTTATCAGTCCAATAAGCAAACAAATCCAGGTGGGGAGTAGGCAAAAATCCAAAATCCAGAGAACAAGGCAAAGTCCAAAAAAAACAAGGAAACTATCACTAGAAATGCTGGAAAGCGATGAACACACTAGGGAGAACAAAGCCAATCTGGCAAGGGAGCAGTGACAACAGGGGAGTATATAACGGGGTTGACAGACGGCATAATCAGGGGCAGGTGAGTGGATGAACAACATAGGGGAGATTTTGCTATTCTATCAGTACTGTACATGTGAAGTTTGTCTTGAAGGTCACAATATATACACTATATTGTAATATATATTATGCTCAGTAACTTTTATGGCAATCTGTCCCTTAGATTTGATCATTGTTGTGTGTAAGTGAAAATGTTGGTCTGATGTTGGCACTAGAGGAAAAGACAGGGATCAGCAAAATCCATAGGATTCATCATCAAGGGATCTTGGATATAAAAAGCAATACTCATGTAACTGCCAGTAGTCAAAGAATCAAAGGAATCATCCTGTACTGACTGTGAATAAACATAAAAGTCTGGCCAAGAGTTGTTGAGATATCTAGACCAAGTTAAAGTTAGTGTAACTAACTTTACTATAAAATCAGGCACAGAATAACAATAGGAAATAGCAGTTATAAACTACACATTTTAAAGCTGATTAAACAGAAATGGAGGCTCACCCAACCCAAACCTGTCTGGCCAGATCCAAATGGGTTCAGGTTGAGAGTTAGGACCCCCCACACAATTCACCCTTCAAATAGGCTGTTCTATAGCCAAAACAAAGCTGTTGGTTAGTTATACCTGTTTTGGTTTTTTTTTCATTTTAAGACACTAGCAAAGGTTTATTTTGCCTGACCATGTCTTCTGTCTCCAGGTATAACTTTAGAACTGTAAACGTAAGGTCTCTATATATATGTTGTGTACCAGATCACCAGCCCAGAGTTAAGCATTATCTTAGGGACTGGAAGCAGTCCCAGGCCGTCACCCTTAAAGCCCTGGACTACACTGAGCAGAAGTAATAAAAAACCCTGTGTGTTGTGTGCCGTCAACAATAATAACAACATGGACAATAAGTTTAATTGACGTGCTTTTCCTATATTCTGTTGACCTTGGGAGCAGTGATAAAGCTGTCACTGTGTGGTAGTCTTAATCAGACTCAGGGACCTTGAACTTTCTTTTTCCTCACATTAGCTATTGTCCTTCTACTCGACTAGGGGCAGAAAACTTTGAGCTGGTACAATTTGTCAGGCCAAGTTGGCAGGCCATTTAAATTGGTTGGACGTAAAGGCATATATCAGAGGTGACACCCAGAGAATAATAGCTGTGATTCATGCAACCAACTCTCTTCCCTCACATTCTCACTTTCTTTATCTCAGTTTCTCCGGCTCTCATCCCCATCGCTTCCCTCTCTGCTCACGCTCACTCAAGCTGCTCTACCCTTCCACTTGTTCTCATCCTCCCTCTCTTTAATGGCCCTAACAGAGATAGTGTGTCATTAAGGGGAGTGAAGATAGGGTCAACTGCACCTTGAGGTTCTGTCCATGAAAATCACAAACAGAATAGCTGACCAGGTACAACCTGGCAGAGCCCAATGCCACAGAGAACCTGCTTGACTTCTTGCCAAGAAGACACCCCAAAAGACACATCATAAGCTCTCTCCCAGTCTACCATGCTCATGTAGGCTGAATGGGTAAACTCGCAGGATCCCTCTAGATTCCTTGCAAGAGTGAAGAGCTGGTCCACTGTTCCACGACCAGGACAGAAACCACATTGCTCCATCTGAATCCGGGGTTCATCAATCAGCCTGAGCCTGACTAAGAGCGACTTAAAGACTTATCTGGATCTGCATCTTTGGAACAAAGCAAGCTTGCCCAGAGTAGGGAGACTGGGGCCCCCTTCTGGAGCCAAGCCTGGGAGTGGATCTCACGTGCGAGCACCTGGTAGCCAGGCGAGTACCCATGGGTGACCCCACTACCTGCAATGATAGGCATAGGGGTGTGATGCGATGCCAGTTGGACAGAAGGCAGAGGAGGGGGCCTTGCATGCTGACACCTGACTGCGTAAACTTTTCAACTTGTATGGCAACAAATAACCTTACCAAGACCCAGTTCCCACTTGCACATTTGGGTGCACCTTTACTGTACTTGTTCCTGCCATCAGTATTCATCAAATATTTTTTGAGTTATTCCCAAATATCCTTCCTACTTTTATAATTGAAAACATGTTATTTTTATATATATAGCTATAGCTTTTAACCTAAAACTGCACTGTGCGTCGTATTTAGAACAACAAGACCACACATTTTGGGATATATTTCCCTGTAATTTTCCTGAATGTAGTGTAATTTTTCTGTCTTGCATCTGTGTCATTTAGTTTCAAGGTTCAAGTTCATTCTTGACCTTAGAAAGAGAATATTGACAAAACAGTATTTGTTAAAGGAGATGGATGTTGACATCTGACAGACAGCAGTTCCTCATGCTTGGAAAGCCGAGCTGAACTGACATACAGCGTGGACTGATGCCCATGTTCAGTTATTTCATCATGTGTTTTTCAAGTCTGTTACAGTATGCTCAGCTGAAGTTAAATGGCTGACCGCCTACTTCACCTACCTGCTGCCCATATTTCTCACTTTGCAGAATATCTGACTGACTCCCTCTCTCTTTGTCTCTCTATGTCTCTCGCCCTGTGACAGAGTGGCTCCTAAGGCTTCATCAGAGCAGGGCAGTAGCAGTGACAAGAAGGAACGTCCCATGAGCACCATGAGCGAGGCGTCAAACTACACAGGTGGCTCCGACTACAGCACCTTCCCTGGCAGCCCGGCCACCACTGTCACTACCACCACCACCTCCACCTTGTCTACACGGGTCAGTCGCCATCCAAACATGTCTTAAATCTTTAGCATAGCTCTGGTGGGCCAATCACCGTTCTAGATCACGGCTGATAATAACATTACATTCATCAAGCGTCATTAGCAGACAGAGGCTAACTAAGGTGGATAAGGCTGCAGGGAGTGATGTATTTTTCATACTGGGGTTGTAAAAGTGGGGCACTTGTTTTTTTCATTTAGTCATGCTAGTTGCATGAGACTAGGTTGTTTTCACCGCTTCGGTCCACACTGAAATATCTTGCCATGAAATCTTGATGTTCCCCAGAGGATGAATCCAAATTACTTTGCTACTAGTTCCACTAGCAGGTCAGAGTTTCCTGGATAGATGAATACTATTACTGTACTGTGGTGGTACTATGATTCAGCAAAAGAAATTGATACATACATTACATTCAGGGTTCCCAGAATGAATCCTAATTACTTTGGTGATCCCCTGACTTTTCCTCCTCCGCCACCAGCAGGTTGACATTTTTGATTTAGACTGAAATGTCTGGACAATTATCGAATGGATTGCCATGAAATTTGGCACAAACATTCATATTCCCCTCTGGATTAATTGTGATAACTTTGGTGATTCCCTGACTTTTCATTTAGCACTATCATCAAGTAAAAATTGCAATTTATTCAGTGCTTTTGCCTCAGCCTCAGGTGTACTTTGCGCTGGTGCATGGTGAACATGGCAAACAATTCCGCATAAACATCAGCATGGCTAGCTAACAGAGTGAAGAAACACGTTACTTTGAAACTAACATGACCTACCATTCTACATTTTGTAATATTATACTACACTGTATTCTGCTGTACGGTACTGTACTGTACCATTCTCCTAAAACACACTGATGTGACGCCATTGTTGATTCATATCTCTTATTAAATCTACAGAAAGGCAGAAGAGTTAAGGCCAACACACCATCAGCTCGATGCGTCAGAACACCCACACATATTGTTTTCTATGTGCAGTGAACCCACATATGCGCTTGGTCAGGATACACCATCCTTTTTCCTAGCAGCTTATTTTGCATAATCCATAATCCTCTTAATTGAATAACTAAAAGTTTCTCTGAAATGTCAAATACATTTGACAGCACCGGCTGCGTATTTGACACCCATAGCAAACACCATACGTGCAATACAGGTACAAGTTACAAGGTACAGTACCCAGGATGTGCCGAATATGATATAATTTCTGCTTTTCTGGAGCGTTGAAATACATCGATGCTGAGAAACTGGACAGTTAATTCTGACACATCAAAGTGTGACAACACTCCAGAAAAGCAGAACTTTTATCACATTCAGTACATCCTGGGTACCATACTTCTTCTGTCTTCTGTTTGTATGGCACGTTTAGTGTCCAGTAAGTGTGTGTTGCATTTTAGAGAATAGTCCAACATTTTGGGACTTCCTGTGGCAGTTGCTCAGAGCCAAGAAATAGTCAGGCGTCCAGCACATAAGATAAGATAAGATAAGCCTTTATTGATATCCAGAGGGGAAATTCTGGGAAAATCTCTGTAAAGTGGTCAACCTCAGGCCATTTATAATGGTAACATTATACGTCGTCACTGGGTCTTTCTCAAACCACCCCCTACACCCTCCCCTACCCACTTCCACTCCGTGGAGGGTCTGCCACATTAAGTGCCATCCCAAACCATGTAGCAGGGAGTGGAAGTGGGTTATAAAACCCTCCAACAGTGAGTCTACATCAATGCTGACTTACTGACCACGTGCAACATCGTGTTGTGTTTATCATTGAAGACGCTTCATACAGATATAATTTCTGTGCGATTACCTGTACAAACGTAAACTGCTCAAACTAGGATAGACATTTAATATTGTCATACAGACGTTAACAACTTACATTGTATTTAGGATCAAATATACCGTTCTCTAGTCTAGAAAACGGTAGATGTGTTCATTTGATTGTAGGGTGTTTTATATTTACAGGGACTGTTACAAAAACCAAGCAGCTTATGAACATGAGAGTGAATAGATCATGACAGTTGCTGCTTCCGAAAGATGCTGATACGAAACCGTGGTGGTACGAGATGTTACAACAGTGTCTGTCCTAAAGCTTGCCACTACGCTACACTTTAATGAAGGGTGCTTCATTCAGCTGTGTGGGAGTGGGGAGGGTCTGGTTTGAGAGAGGCCCATTGACTCCCAGCACTCAAGTGACTGTCCTGGAATGTGTCCATGTTGTGACATTACCTCTCATTTCAGGCTGGAGAGGTGGGAGTATGAAGCAGGCTAACTCAGCTGTATTAGCAGCCAGCGTGTCATCTGCACGGGTCACTGTGCTGTTAGATTGAACAGTGTGTCTGTTTATGCTTAATAAACCTCACAAACACTCAGGAAATAAATATGCATGGGTGCTTTCATGAATAAGTGATGCTTATACTATTATTACTTCTGCTTACACTGGCCAAAGAGAGTGTAGCACAGCATGTCTTCATGTATTCATGAGAAGTCATTATTTATAACCGAGCTGTACGGGTCCTGCTCCTTGCTTTGCCTGAGAAACCTTTCAAAAAACAACAACACACAGATTGCCTATAGAAGAAGATGCATTTTAGGAAAAAAGGTCAGCTGAGAAAAAAGTAGGTAACATTTTGAGGATATTTTGCAGTGTAAATAATGAAGCTGTGCGTGTTTTCCTTTGCTTAAAATGCCACACAGTGACAGCATGCAGGCAAGTTCTGCCACAAAACAAACCTGTGCCAAAGTAAACTACTTCACAGACAATAAATAACTGGATGATAGTGACAAGGATGTAGGTTTTAGTCTTTTTCTCCTAATTAAATGTCACAATATGGCCAGCCCCTGCCCACACATCTTTATGCTACAATGATATTTTCAGAATTAATAGTGAGCTAACAACTTGGGGAAGAGCCTTTTCTCAACATGACCCAAAGCCAGCCCCATAAAGAAATGCTTTTCCCAGTTTGATGTGGAAGAACTTGACTGGGCTGCACAGAGCCCTGACCTCAGCGCCATCTAACACCTTTGAGATGAACTGGAACGCCCACTGCAAGCCAGACCTTATCACCCAACATGAGTGTTGGACCTCACTGATGCTCTTGTGTCCAGCATATGGTGGAAAGCCTGAAAGCAGAAGAGTGGACGCTGTTACAGCAGCAAATGAATGTCCATGGGTTTGGAATGACATGTTCACTATCATATGTGGGTGTAACGTTGTATGGGGACACCCAACGTTTGGTCATACAGTGTAAATTTACGTTTTGTCTATTGTCCTCACTTCTAAAAATATTTAAACATTTTGCAGTATATCTTAAATACATGAACTAAGCTGTTATTCAAAATATACTGTATAAAGGGACCAAAAAGGGGTTTTCCTCTGGAGCATGATGATATGTAATGGCAATCAGTCTGTTACATAATGCAGTATCATGTGTAAACCCTGTCTACAAGAAATTACTATTGTATTCTTCTAATTTGAAACAGCAAATATGTTTTGATATAATGTAATGTTGCCTGAGTTATATTTTTCATCAACATAATGGAGAAGTTTTTTTAATAGAGACAGAGCGCAGTTAAGTCTCACCCACACCGGAGGGGAAAACAATTCAACGTTCTCCATTGACTTTGTATTGCATGAAGGTGCCTCATTGTCCTTTCGGTCTGCTAGAACAGAAACATGGCTAAAAGCTGCTGTGTGGTGGGATGCACTACCAACAGGGAACCCAGAACTAAG